>JAZHYW010037803.1:0-53920 GCA_037355805.1 Ixodes ricinus | reverse complement strand
CCGTACCGTCAAGTACGTCGCCGACGAGAACGGTTTCCGTGCCACCGTCGAAACCAACGAGCCCGGTACCAAGAGCCATGTGGCCGGGGATGCCGAGTACATCTCGAGCGCTCCCGACTATGTCGCCTCCGCCAACCCGGCCCCGGCTAGGCCTGTTGTCGTACACGCCGTTCAGGCAGCACCGGTAGTCCACGCCGTTCAGGCAGCCCCGGTAGTCCACGCCCTGCATGCAGCACCTGTAGTCCACGCCGTGCACACCGGCTCCGGTTGTGCACGCTGTCCAGGCTGGTGCAACTCCAGTACTTCACGCCGTCCACACCGGCGGCGGCACTGTCGCTCTCCACGCAGCGCCGATCTCGTACGCGACCGCCCATCACCCGGTGCAGCTGACGCACGCCCCGTTGACGTACACCCTGGGAAAAGCAAAGAGCCGCTAAATCTGTCCCAGTTCTAAAGCGATCCTCGACGACGACTTCGGAGGCCTATTTCTTCTTCATGTTTGCCGAGCACCGTCCTTCCTTCTAAGCCGTGAAAAAGCCGTTCTGTGCGGGAACCAGGAAACACGGCCACTTTAATGCTTCCTGGTTGATCATCTCGTCTCAAAATGCTCGGGGCGTGTCTTGGGGGACGCCTCCATTCGAATGTCTGTCCGTCTAAATTGCTGAGCTGCTCAAATCGATTGTTTCATTTTCATCTTCCTCTGACTGGCCCGGTCGTCAACTGTCCGTCCCATTTCTCTGTTGGCTTTGTTTGCTGATCTGGACTGCGTGAGGTGTTGTTTGGCCTGTCGTGCGAAGTCCTCTCTGTATCTTACCTGTTTATCGATGTAAACACGTGCCACTGCTGTTTCGTCTTTTAATCTGTGTTGTTCAAAAAATAAACGTGTTTTAAAGAAACAGGACCTGCGTGATGACCTTCCTCATTTCGTTTTGGGAAAATTGTTTGCTGACAGAAGCAAAACGTTACAAGGGAACGTTCGTCAATTTTCTTTTTTAAGCAAGTAGATTTACCGCTGGTTTTGACAATGGAAACTTGCTGCATATAAATAAGGAAATAAATAAGCATAGATTTGGTTTAATAAGTCTAAATAAGGAAGACTGGTGTTTTTGTTTTACATAGATATTTTATCCCTGGTAGCGCCTGATGATGAGGTAGGGCAATGGGCAATGATGCGCTACTGGACACATCGATATACAGCTATGGCAGAGCAAATACTTATTAACGTCCATTTACTTATAGCGACTTGAAAAGAGAGGTCATAACAAAACAAGAAGTGGGGTAATATAAAAAAGTAGGTCACCTTTTTAAAAGTTCATGAATAGCAAGAAAAAAAACATAGAAAAATAATTTTTGGCTGAACAGATATTCCCTCAGAATACCATGAGATAGAAATTTCCAGTAATCTAGAGAAACAGGTTACTTAAACATTTGAATACACACATAGTTATACATTGTTCTCGTTTCAAAATTAACAGGAAACTAAAAAAAACATAAATAAGTGTGAATTTATGGTTTAGCAAACATAAAATTGATATTAGGAAGCAATATAAGCGGAAGATAATGAGTGAAATATCTATGAAACCGGTATGTATCTGACGCCACCGGAGAAATAAAAATATTTGTATAGAATATTCGTATTTTGGGAACTACACTTACACTGAACACCACGCCTAATATAAAAAATCTGGCACCTCGAAGTAATACTATTTAAAAAGCGCAACGATGTACAGGCAAGGAAGAGACACAGAGACACAGCGCTAACTTAGAACTGAACTTTGTTTCCCTAGTCGCCTAATATATATAACCAATGTGAAAAAAAAACAAAAAAACATTCCTTTTAAAAAACACAGATACAAACCGTTTAAAGGCAAAAATATTGTTATAGCACTCACCGACAGTAACACGCACTTCTCTCCTTCGGTCTCGAAACCGTATTTCTGTATATGTCAATGAAACAGAGCGGGTGCTGACACACTGCAGTCTTAATCTACCAATTTCTCTGGCCTCAAGTATCCCCGCTTAATCTTGTTTCTACTTTTGTTTAGTACGTCCCTGTCAGTGAACAGGGGGTCAGAACCACAGTCCTTGCAGTGCACACAGAGATGCCCTGATATGACCGATATGCACGTTGTATCGATGTTCCCTCAAAGCTTCATTCAGGCAGTGGCCTGTCTGCGCTACCTATAAATTTTTAAATATTATGCATCACCAACTGGTCAAACTTTCCATACTGGACGAAGAGGTTTGTTTACACGTCGCCCCTCATTCCTTGTAGCTTGGCCGGAGCGTGGATACTGAAGCTAGCCTGTTTCGCTTTTGCCAGATTCACGAAGCATTTCTTTGAACACGTTTGGTATAATTAGGAAAAAGAAGATTTGGTTTGAATTAGAAATATTTTATTTCCCATGGTATTGATGGCTATAACCCTCGACCATCGTACTCTCTGCAGTGTAACGCTGTCATTGCATTGTCTAGAACATAAGCTTTATGATAATGTAGTTATTTGGTTGCATCCTATACGGCGAGCAAGTCTTCCGAAATGCGTCATTCGCGCAGCGGAACGCAAGGAGGAACATGCCACTCGAAGGGCACCATTGAGAATGCGTAGGGAAAGCGAGATGAGGCAGCCATGCGCGCGGCATCAATGGTTGAGGTAGGGAGAAACAAAAGCACCTGGACGGGTTTGGTGGGTAAAGAAACGCACGAGGTTCACAAAGGGCAGACGAACTTGGAGGCCTTATACCTTGACTACAGTTCACACAGAAAGTATAAAAAACACTGAAAATGAACGAGTGAACTGTAGTCTATCCAACGCACCCTGCTACGTGTACCGTATACCTTGACTCGGTAACACATTTCAGAGTATTATGATATGGATTAAATTATATATATATATATATATATATATATATATATATATATATATATATATATATATATATATATATACATATAGCACGCAAGGAATAAGACATACTGTTTTCTACATGTAGGCTACAGGTGTAATCAAATATAATGTAAGTTTTATCTCGTTGCATTACGTTTGAGGAAAAACTACAAAATGTCTTGTTCCAGCGGCTGTTAAAAAGGTATTTTATTCAAGGCACGAATGTTGGTTTGTTCGTTCGGTTGTTTAACTATTTATTTAATAATATTGCCAGCCGCCTCATGATGTAAAAGGAAAGGGTAAACACTGCTTACAGATTCTACAAGTAAACAGGACACAAATATTTAATTTTATAGGGTGCGTAGTATTTAAACAGAGTTATTTTATCTTATTTTAGCGGCGCATCACCTGTCATAGATAGAGATGAACGCCACTGAGGCGCCATTTACATTATTTGCGTTTTCCCTGCGCGTCTAGGTATATTACTGCAGGAGATTAATAAACAAACAATCAAAAAATCGAAAATAACTAATTCATGGAATTTTATTTATTCTCTATAGCCACGAAACCATAACCGACTGGGAGTTTAAAAAGGTTTAGGCTATTATACCTGATTTCGTATTGGAAATAATGGCACTCTCAATTACCGGATTAATATTTTGTACTACAGAAAAACGCACGCCAATCTATCAACGCGTTATCAGCTAGATTAAAATAAATCTGGGAAATTTCTTTTCTTTCTTTTTTTGTTATCGCCGAAGGACCTATCGATTAATCAAAGAACACATTAGGGCTACGCAACGTAAACTCTTGGAAATCTAATTTGCTTATGCGTAAAATATTTGCATTCTGTATCTGGAGAATAGAAGGGACGATATTTTCTATCGTGCATTCAAGTCTTCATTTCGCCCTTGAGAAAAAAATATCTCACGAGGAAAACGATCGGGATAACAGCAAAGAAAGGTCAATATCCGCGGCTTTTAATGAAGCCGCTTTGTATTGCAATGCTATAGTCGCTTTCGTGGTCTATTAATTGGAATTACTGGTTCTTGGCATCGCTAGAAGCTGACAAGAATAATCTCTGGGTAAATATAAAATAGAGCACTACGTATCGTTGACCTTTGAGGTAAACGCTGCTTTACAATTCTGAAATCGTCCAATTGTGCTAAAACGTTGTACATACGTCGAGGTTTCAATTATTACGACCGTAACTGGAAGCCGAGTATAAAAGCCACTTAGACATCCGTAGAACACAAATCCACTCAGCATCCCTGCAAGAGGAGACATCTATTTCGCAATGTTCAGCAAGGTGCGCTACTTGGATTTTAGTGGCGTTATATTTGATTAGCATGTTTTATATCTCGACATTTCATTCACATCTTGAAGGGAGGTCTATATGCTAATGTTATTTTTCAGGTGCTTTTGTGCTGCTTCGTCGTGTGCGTGGCTTCCCAGCAGGTTGAAGTTCAACCCGTAAGACTTATTCATAGATTACTTGATTCGTTTTGTTGTTAACACAAACTTTCTAAATGTAAAAAAAGAACGTGAGCAGCTATTTTTGTTAAATTTTCTGGCACAACCCTAACATATTGCTTTGCAAATTAATATATGTTTAACTAGAAACAGAATTTTAAAATAATAAGAAAATCAAATGTTTTCTTTTTTTTACATTTTATTTATGGTATATTTATGGTATTTATGGTATGTTGTTGTTCTGTTACATAAATCGGGTGATCGATCCATGGTTAACAACTATAGGCCAGTCTCTCTCCTTTGTAGTTTGTCTAAAATTTATCAAATTGTTTAGCATACCCGCCTTTATGCGTATTTTTGTCGGAAGATTATTCCTGAGCAACATGGTTTCATGAAAGGCCGCTCCACAGAAACAAACCTGTGTTCCTTCCTACATCAGATTGTGCCATCTGTCCACAGCGGAGGACAAGCGGATGTAATCTACTTTGATATGAGCAAAGCTTTTGACAAGGATAATCACCGACTACTGTTGAGTAAACTCTGTAGTTACGGTCTGTCCCTTAAGTACTGCCGTCTCCTCGATAGTTGCCTATCTCATCGGCTGAACTTTGTGCGAGTATCCGGCCGATTATCTGCTCCTTTTTTATCTACTTCTGGGGTTCCTCAAGGAAGTAACCTCGGTCCTTTGCTGTTTTTAATTTTTGTAAATGATCTAGCTTCCTGTATTAAACACACGCGGTTTTTGTCAATTTGCTGATGATATTGAGTTGTTTACAGCGGTCAAAACGGTTGACAATTGTGAATGTCTTCAGCGTGATATACGATTCTATTTCGTCGTGGTGTTTTTCAAATGACCTACTCTTAAATGAGTCAAAGACGAAAGTTATGTCCTTTTCTAGAAAGCGTGAAATTCTGAGTTTTCCCTATGTATTAGATTCCACCAATATTACTCGCGTTGAGGTCATCCATGATCTAGGCGTTTTTATGGATCCGGCAATTAATTTCAATCATCACGTGACTATACTAATGAATGCTTCCTTTAGAGTGCTGGGAGCCATTACACGAGTGACACGCGGTTTTTTCTAAACCACTTTGTATTTTACGTTTGTTTTCTTCACTGGTGCGTAGTCGTGTTGAATATGCCTCAGTTGTTCTGGAACTGTATTGGAGTGACAAAGTCTGGGTGTAATTGAGAGTGCTCAACGTAGATTCGTTCGTATTTTGTTTGATCGTTATTTTCAACCGAATTATTTCCATAGTTATGAGAGGATTTGTGAACTCGTGAAGTCAGACTCGTTGCACAACAGGAGAACAATTCGTGAACTGACATATTTGTATAAGATTGTAAATGGTACAATTGATTCCCCAGAGCTACTCAGTCACATCTACTTGCACGTTCCTCGTAAGTCTTGTAGACTTTATACCTTGTTTTACCCTACCGACTTTTACCATGCTGCACCCATGACACGCCTGCAACTGACTTATAACCATTTAGAACAGATTTGTGGGAATGCCAGTCTTGATATTTTTGATGAAAAGCGTAAATTTCGAAAGTGTGTTGAGGCTATTGTTTTTTCCTAACGTTTCGCTTTTTATCCTGTTTAACATTTTCTACTCATTTGACTCATTGATAAGTGCACCACTAGGGAGGCGTTAAGCTGTTGGTGGGCCACTGAAAATAAGAATAAATAAATATATAAATAAAGAAAATACCAGATCCTGAGAAGTGCCACTCTATCAACTCTATGACCTCAAGGTTTATGCTCACTGAATCTTTCCCACATATAATAGACACTACAAAATCGCTTTTTAAATTAGCAAAAAAGTAATAAAAATAATTCCTTACTTTATTCTTCCTCCTTCCCTTGCCAATCAACCGTTTCCTTACTACCCGCATGCAGCCGCCGCAGCCTTACAGCTTCGGCTTCGACAGCACCAACGAAAACGGCACTCGCATCACCCAGCAAGAGACCGGGGATGAGAACAACGTCAAGACTGGATCCTACAGCTACACGGACCCATTTGGCATCCAGCGTACCGTGAAGTACGTCGCCGACGCCGAGGGTTTCCACGTGACCATCGAAACCAACGAGCCAGGCACCAAGTCTTCCAACCCAGCCGATGCCCAGATCGTCTCTTCCTCCGTGGAGGCCCCAGCTCCCGTCGAAGTGAATGCCTCTCCAGTCGTGGTCAAGGCTGCCCAGCAGGTCCCAGTTGTGCACGCTATCCAGACACCCGTCTCCTACTCCACCGCCCAGCGTGTGGCCCCGATTCCCGTCGCTCTTTCCCGCGCTCCCCTCACCTACACGCTTGACAAATCTAAGAGCTCTTAGTGTTGACCCTTAACCTTATATTGCAGTGCACTTATTGATTGCTATGTTTAATTTTATTGCAGGATTGCCCTAATGTACATAAACAGATTAGTGCAAACGATTTACACTTGCCTACCGCTTCTTTCTTTGTAGTCCCGTTCAGCCTCTGCAACGATTCTTTCCCTTCTCCACCAGATATTTTGTTGTATGCTTTCAATTTCAATAAATTGAATGCGACAACCATCAAAACACTGTGGATGACCAGTTGTAACCTCCAGTGGACATGGTGATAACCTTCTCTGAAGTAGAGTAATCTAATATTACAAATTTCTGAAGATTAAGTCATGAGGTAAATATTATACTCAAAACGCAAAACAAAATTTTTTTCATTCTTACCAAACTAAGAATTCACTATACTTCGTCTCAAGCTACGGACCGCCAGATCCAATCAGGAGTCACTTAGAAATCGCATGTTATTGCGCTTCAAAGCGCCTATCGGTGCCCGCATATCGGATCACTGATGGGGATGGGCGGACAGTGGTTCGAATCGAATGGCACTAAGTGACTCCATCGATTTTACATTGCAAAGAAAGCCACGTCATACAAGCTCTTTGCCCTGTCGAAGCTATAAACATGATGCAGCGCTTTTTGATTCGGAGCACTATTCGTCCACCCCTAATCATTGTTAAGCACGTCATAGTTCAGCGTGGAACGTGATTGAACCTGGCGGGCCGTAGCTTTGGCCCTTAGTCCATCGTAGGATGAGACAGAGTATAGTGGGCTTTCTTCTTACGAGGAAAGAAAGTATGAAAGTCTGATGAAAGCACCTTATGACGTAGGTCAGAGGCTAGTGGCATTATCTGTTTCGCCGTGAAGACAGTTCACAGCCTTGATAAGGTCGACATATTGTAAACCCTGAGATATCTCCACTGTTTGCAAAATGTCGATTCATTACCAGCCCGCCTCCACTCTATCACTGCTTAGAATTCTACTTGATAAGGTGTTCCTTTTAGCAATCTCTATTTCAAACTACAGTTAAGTGGTACGCTGACGAACGAACTATATTCTGATTCATAGTACATTTGACGAAAAACACTTTATGCTGGCATAACGTCACTAGATTTTTAGAACCATTTCGGTTTAATCGACTAGCCATGTAAAGTACCGAAACCTGCTGTTGTCGCATTATGTTTCAATGATTCATTCAAACCGTTTTGCTATCTACAAACTGCAACTTTAGCTTAGTCTTTCCTACATGTGGCATGATTTAATTATTTGTCTATAGAATATAAAGCTTTACTTCGATTACATAACAAAATAAAATGCCAGATACGGCCTAATTTGGATTTCTGCGTACTAAAACAATGTGGACCTGAGGTGACTTGTATATTTCTATGAATTGCTGTGATGGTTGGTTGATAAAACATCAGGTTTTCTGACTTAGGCGATAAAGCAAAGTGCAGAATCATGAATTGTCATGGGATATATTATAGAGTCGAGACTCTCAATTCTTCATCTGCTTTAGCTTTAAAACAATCGTTTGATCGCCCTTCCCTACAGTGATCAGCCAAAACATTATTAAACACATCTACAGTGTGTGAATGAGCGCATTTAGCTGACGCATCGTTCGCTCTGTCTAATACCTGCTGATGTGGATGGTAGTTAACGGCTGCCGGAGTACAGAGCGATCATTTTGTAGACTATGTTCGGCGTGTATTAGGAAAGGCTCCTGAAGAGCGACTTTAGCAGAGTTGCTCTGAACCCAGCGGTTCAGAACAAGTATCTTGGAAACACTATATTTTATCGGGCGCTCGTGAGCTGTTGTTGTTAGCACCTATAAAAATGCAAGAACGAAGGTGAAACTGTTAGTATGACGCCTATGATTTACACGACCACGCACTCCCACATTATGAAGATGTCGAAGGTTTGACGATTATTATCCCTGGATACGGGGACCAAGGGGACAAAGGACAAGCACAAATCTCCGAACACAGCTTGCACCTTTGCATTAATTGCATTATCATCGTAACCTTAATATGCAGGCCGATTACACTTGTTGGTGTGAAGACTGGTGGCAGGTGATAAATCCCGTTTGCACTACTGACGTCTAACTTGTAGTTAGCTCAGTTGGTAGAGCGCTGCACTGGAGATGAAGAGGTCCATGGTTCGATGCCAGGACCATGCGGGTTTTTTCGGTCCCGCACCAGTCACCTAGCTGTGTTTGGAGATTTGTGTTTGTCCTTTGTCCCCTTGTTCCACTTCTCCGGGAATTATTATCGTAATTTTTGTCCAGCTCGCTTGTACCTTTGCATTAATTGCATTATCTTCAATGGTTTTCAATTGCTTAGTGAAGGAAAATAAGCGGATATCTGTGGTTCAACTGACACTTAGACACAATGTAGGCCTAGGTGCAAGTATTGCCCAACACAGTTAATCGAACTTTGTTTGATATGGGACTACGCAGCAAAGGACCCTTGAAACTGGTTTGCGTGCCAAAGGTGAATCGTTTTTGGTAGGTGATTTTAACGTTTGAGCTGACCAGTGTATATCAAGACCGCCAAAAAACATAACTACGCCTCTCCCTCTGTCATTGGCCGTTTATCTGCCGAGTGGCAGATTCCCGTGCCGAACTAGCAGAGAAATCAAAGCCCTTTAACAATAATCCATTAATTTCCCCACACCAGAATACAGTTTTAATACGTTGTGAAATTACTAAGGAGGATTGGCAACAATATCCAGTTAGTTGGGGTTTTAAATTACGACTCACTTCATGTTTCATTTACAGCGTGTACTTTGCCGTTCTCTACAACAGGAAAGCATGCGATTGCTGTGTAAGTGTAACACTGCCCCCTCCTGTGAAAAGGGCCATTTCAGTCATCAGAGTTGGTTGTGGTATCGTATGGTGTACGGTTTTATTCGATACAGATGGATGCTATCCTTGTTCCATGAACGGCCATCTGAAATAGGTGTCACGCAGTTCCACTTCGTAGTTCACGTCAGATGTCTGGCGAGTGACCTATTATGGTCCGGAACACCTTGAGATAGGTTTTCCCGAGCGCCCGTTCAAACGAACAGTTCACTAAACTAAAACAAGACAAGCGACATTGTAGTTGTCTTGCCGATGCTTCTCGTTAAAACGAATGGCCTGTGTCTGCTGAGAGGCGAGTGTGCGGTGCTGGGCAAGTTAGCGAGAGTCCTCCGCCTTGTGTAGAACGTCTTGTACGTAGTCAGATGATGCTTCGGAAATGCTTGGAAGGATCGTTTCTAGGTGGGTCAGTACACCTGGACGGTACACTAGGTAAAATGGCGAATAGTGCGTAGCTTCGCGGACGGCCGTATTGTATGCATAGGTGACGAACGGAAAAATCTGATCCCAGTTTTCTTTATTACGGGTGGATTGCGAGCATTGATGCGCGGGTTCAGTTAAAACGTTCAGTCATCACATTTGTTTGAGGGTGCTAGGCGGTTGTGGTGCGATGGGTGGTGCGGCAGTATCGAAGGGGATTCTGAATTACTGCAGATAGAAAGACACGACCTTGATCGCTCGCAAGTTTTCTTGGGGATCCGTGTCTCAGAATGATGCTTTCAAGAAAAAACGAGGCCACTTCTGCATTTGGTGCCGCGAGTTCTTGTGTTTCCAAGTATCGTGACAAACGGTCGACGCAAAGATTATCCCTCGTGTTTTGTTTGTGGACTAAGGAAGAGGGACAACGGGGTCCCTTCCAACACTTTCAAAGGGGTGGCTAGATGGCTGAATGGGAAGCAGATGACCCACAGGGGCGAGGGTAGATGTTTTCCGGAGCTAGCAAGCTTCTCATGATGTGACGTATCTGCGGATACTCTTGTGTAAGCCAAACGAGAAAAAACCAGAGCGGCCTGGTTGTATGTGCGAAACACACCCTGATATCCTGCGGTCGGGTTATCATGGAGAGAACGAAGTATATCGGAGCGTAAATTTCAAAGAATCACAAGAAGCAGTGGTTGCCTTGTGGGCTCATAATTACGACGATATAACACTCGGTCAACTATTTATACATATTTGCTATTTTCGTTGCTCTAGTACCGTGGTAAAGGATGATGCAAGAGTTGGATGACACTTTGCAGTTTTGAATCTTTGCGTTGTTCCGTGGCGATGTCCATCTGCACCGAATGTTCTCCAACAGGTATCTCAGTAGCATCCTCGTCATCGCTAGCGGGAGGTTGTAGAGGGCAGCGAGACAAAACGTCAGCGTCTTCGTGAGCGTGGCCTGCTTTGTAGACTACCTCAAGATCATATTCCTGGAGACGAAGTGATCAGCTAGCAAGGCGTGCTGATGGATCCTTGATATTTGTCAACCAGCAGAGGGCGATGTGGTCAGTGACTTCATCAAAGTGACGTCCAAAGAGGTATGGTCTGAACTTAGTTATGGCCCAAATATTAGCCAGACACTCCTTCTTTGTGGTGGTGTAATTCATTTGTGCTTTAGTGAGTGTGCGGCTAGCGTACGCGATGACGTGCTTCTTACATTTTTTTATGGATGAGGATTGCTTGAATTTCTATATCCGCTTGCGTTTGAATGTATTTCTGTTGGAAAGCGCAGGTCAAATTGACATAGAATCGGATCATTGGTCAAGCATAAATTCAACGATCTAAAAGAGATATCCCGATCTTCCGTCCATTTTAATTGTGTTTTCTTGAAGACAATGTGATTAAGAGGTGCACCCTGGTCAGCGAAATAGTGAATGAAGCGACGAAAGTATGAGCAGAGGCACCAGAAGCTTTTCGGTTGTTTGACGTTGTGTGGGCGGGGAAATTCGGAGACGTCTTTTATTTTGGCGGGGTCAGGACGTATGCCATGTGCGCTGAAAGTGTGTCCCAAAATCTAGATTTGGCGGGAAGCGAGAGGGCATTTCTTGAAGTTACTAAAAGAAACTATATACTTAATATAAGAAACTCACAAGTTTCTTATATGGTTCTTATATGTTCTTTTACATCTTCATGATTCATATGTGTTTATTGGACACAAAAATACCTCATAGAAATGAGATTTTTCAATAGAGTATAACACAAATAACAACTTAATCAGTCGTTTCGTCTCCGCATGGGAAACGAAACCTCTTCCATACCCTGAATAACTCTTGACCAGCGGGATTCAAAACGTGTCCAATATATCAATCTGAAGTAACTGTAGCGCGCTGACAGTTATATTTACCTGCTGTAAATATATTATTTCATGGATAGTGATATATTTAGAAAAAAAAAACGAAGCTCCGCGTAAGTCTCTGCAGGCAGGCAGCTTTTTGACCTGTATGTCTCATCTAGGCCTAATTAATCTGGAAAAAATTTCCAACTTTCTCCCGGAGCAAAGAGGCCAACACAAAAGAAGCTGGGGTGCGTGGTCAAAAGAAGGTAAAGCGCTGGAAGAAGGGTAGGGTCACAATACACGATCATGCTGCGTCGGCTGCAAGAAACTACCCTCCACGTAACGGACCACTAAAGAGAGTACGCCTCTTGACTCTAGCACAGCCGTGGATGAACTGTGGCGCAATGTAATTGGCAGTGGATCACGTGGACGTTCGTTATGACTCCCAGTTGAAGAGGTGAAACCTGCTTGTTTTGCTCCAAATTGTTTCTGTGACTTTCACTCTTCGAAGAGGAAAAACCAAGGGTGTTTCGTAAGGTGTGTCAACGTCAAGGATTGTGTTCAGATGGTGTTTTGAGAAACTAGAAAATTTGTTGCACCACCCATCTCAGTGCTGAACTGCTCGTTTAGATATATAGGGTGATTTGTAGCAGAAAGAAGGTCCGTGGAATACAGCCCAATCGACATCATTGTTTTTTTCGTTAGATGGTTAACGAAAGATATACATAACACCGCTCCAGAAGTTTACTTGACATAAATTATTCCGAATCTACTTCAAGAATTTTCATTAAAACACCCACATCGCGCGGCACGAAGTGCAAATTGTTTTTTCATCAAACCTCATAATACATAAATAATTCGCAGTGGTGTCCGAACCTTACACGTTTCCTCATAGATAGTGTTAGCAGTACCAAATGTAAAACGTTATGATAAAAAAAGAAAATATGTTGGATTTTTCAGGTTGTACAGTTTCAAAAGGGGCGACGCATATTATCATTCTAATAAAGTGTTTTCGCAATTATAACATAAATTATACGATTACATATTTTATTTGTAATTTTGTAAAAACTAAATTTTGTAATCATTGATGTAAACAATTGTATTCAATTTCCCTTATTATCTTTGATGTATCAGATACGATTATCTTGCAGAAAAAGAAGGCTAAGCTGCAAATATATTCGTAAAGCCATATCATCTTCTAGTTCTCATTTGTAGCACAAAATATTAAAATTATTAATGAGGCACGATTAGGGTAGTTATTCAAGTATTAAAAGAAAGCGTATGCTCTCGCGAACATTCTACCGACATGGCTCTAGAAGTGACTGCAGTGTTTGATGATAAAGTTTCCAAGAGATTTAAGTAGACAAAATTCAAATTCGACTTCCACCCATAAATATTTTAAAATTTGGTTACAAATTTCCGCCATGTTTTCTTAACACGAATATCTTATTTTATAGTGTCATAAAAATAGCGGTCTACTGTGCACCACACAGTAGACTGCTAGGTTGTTTGAGGGCCCTGGAAAATAAACCATTTATAATTATGATTATTAATATTATAAGAACAAAAAGAACGCCTCCTGCCTTCTTCTAGAATCTTGAAGAACTGTTAACGTTTTTAAAAAGTGCCATAGTTCTCTATACTGCTTTATTAAGGTATTCTATTTTTTATAACACGCGAAACAAAGGAAACCGCTGTTAAAATCTTAAAACAATAAAAGTACTCTGCTTGGGTAAACAAAACTGGGGAAGGTTAAATACCTCGATACCAGACGAAATACAACAAGCAAAATAAGTTTTCGAATCACGTGACCACCGGATCACAGCTGTGAATAAAATAAAAGAAGGGTGTTGGTGAACGTGCCAATATACAAAATAATTTATCACACAAAACAGTCTGACATAAACTGATATTTTACCCAGCACAAACGGACTAAATTACGACAAAAGAAAATTGGACAGAGCTTTGAAGTCAATAAAAATAAATAAAATAAATAATTTAATTACAAAATTAAAGGGGAAAGAGAAGATAAAAACAATTGACAACAAGTAAAAAAGTATTTGAAAAAATTTAGACCTTAAAATAACATTTTACAACCAGATCACTGCATGCGTAAGTTTGACTGCTTCAAAGCTACTGGTCTAAGCAGGCGATAAGAGTAAAACTAAAAATAGTGTCACGCTTCGCGCCTGTACAAATGGTTTGAATAGAAATCTGAAGATTATCCTTGAACTGGAGATGATCTTTGTGCTAAGGGTGATGTCACGTCTTTAGGAAATGAGACTAGTGGCACTGTTACGTAACCTACTAAAAAAATTCGGCTTTCAGTCCACAAAGAAGACATCCTTTTCGCGAGCAAGATTTTCTGGCGCACATTTATAATGCTCTCGCGTCGCTCATAGTTTAATAAACTTTAAAAAATGTCCCTTCTCTCCTTTCTTTCTCATAAAAAAAGGCGCGACAAGAATAAACCGATGACCGCGCAGATCACAATCAGGAAAAAAAAAAAAAAAACTGTGCCTCTCCTTTAAAAGAAGTCGACGACTTTTATCGCCCTTGGCTCCTGTCGCGTCATCTATCTAGTGCGAGGAGCCTATTAAAATTCAAAAGCCGATTGTATCCTTTACTCCAAAGCCTAATAATGAGACGGGTCCAACAAGTATTCGCAGCTAGTCGTTCACGATATAAAAGTGCAGCTCAGCATCGAAACAACAGAAATCCACTTGGTCGTCGCGGCAAGAGGAATACTCCTGGATATCATGCTCACCAAGGTGCTGAGTTTATGCGACGAACAGCATACGCAGTCTCCTGGATTATCATACTCCGTTTCACTTTTAAGTCCGAGCGCTGCCAACGCAAAGACACGATGAAGCTAATTAAGCAGCGCCAAAAGTCAATCGTCGACGGCCAGCATCTCCTTTGTATTTTTACTATGATTGATGAAACCATTCCCGCACAGCGAAGGAGCCGTGATCCTGCGATTTTTGCGTGCATGTGATTCGCTTACCTGGTGATAGAAACCTTCAAAGAAACCTATACTCGTTTTCACCTCAAGAAACATAGTAAAAAAAGTCCGGCTCCTCGCGTAGCATTACTAATTTCCCCTTTATATAGATAATTGAGATATACGTAGGTAAATTTTAGATTAGATATATGCTACCTTATCAAAACGTACACGGTTCAAGTGCCAAAGCAACGCTTCTTCCTTCGACAACCAAATCCTGCAGGAACTACTTCGCGCGGCGTATGACAAATGCGCAAACAGTCCTTTTTGCTTGAGGTGAAAACACGTATAGTGCCATGACGGTGCACGTTCTGCGTTGCTTAGCTGCTCTATCAAATATTTAGCGTTCGCTGCGGTAGGACTTAGAGTGAAACGGGCACCGAACGTAGACTCGGCCATTGCTTAATTTGGCACTCTCTTGTTTCAGGTGCTCCTGTGCTGCTTCGTGGCCTACGTGGCTTCCCAGGCGGTTGAAAACTACGTAAGATACTTAGACATATGGCCGTTAGTTTGAAGTTGTACTTATTAACGGGTATGGGCACCCTGCGTCCGCCAGGAGTCGCTTCCGATCGTCCAGCGAACAGCGCCGCACGCGGCCAGTGTTGAGTCAGCGTAGGGAAATCGGTAGAGCTTTGCCGCCGCTCCCGCTGATCCCGCGCTTCCGCCAATGTTATAGCCCAAGCAGGCATGTCGGCCTTGCAACACCCGCCTCTGTACCACTGCAGTCGAGTTGCGACTGCCGAGGTCGCTTCCCGATGAGTACGCGAGACGCCGCCGCGAGAGGCGCGCGTATCGGCCACTGAGTTAGATCGGCAGGGTGTCCATAGCCATAGGTCATACCTCTGGTACCGATTGTGGCTTTGAACTAAAGTTAGATTGTTTCTGACCTTCTAGCTCTAAGTTATGTGATATAATTATCGTATTCGAAATGTGTAAAACACGCACCGGGACCGAGGAAAAAGTTATTGGCATGGAAATAAGAATATGTAAATATTGTGGACTGTGGTGGCGAATCATAGCTCTGCAGACAAAAATACAACTGAAGAGATATGGTCTTGTTCATTCCACTCTATTTATATTTAGTTTTGGAAACTTAAATTTTATAAGGGGAGGGTTTATTTCTGTAAGTTGCGTAACTTGGCGTATTCAAACGGAAACTTTTTAGTAATACTAGAAGAAAACAATTTCGAATCAGAAATATTGGTTTCATATTTTTTTGACAAATTTAAATTTTAAAACGATTGCCTTATTTTAATGCTTCATCCAGATGAAATTCCTGTTTATTTCTTAGGTGGAAAAACTACTGACATTTAAAAACTTTCCAGTGGAAAGATAACGTACCCGTTCATAACATAACGTCGTTCAGTCAATATCAAGAAGTTGTTTTTTATCGAATACAAATATTTCAAAAAACGAAGCTGTGAACGTAACACCAATATACGGCACGGTGGACATTACATTTAAGGGAGAATGCAACTAAAGATTACTAAATAACGAAACATTTACTAATTAAGTTTTATTAAGATATTTTAGATCACATGCTTGTGTTGAAAAAAATTAAAGCAATTAATGCTGGAGGCCAGACCAGTTTTTAAAATTCCTGGATCGAGCAAGCAGTTGGAGTTTTCATTGTCAAATATTGTTCTGGAAATTTGTAGATGCAGAAACCAAATGCGCGATGCCCACCAGAAGGATAACCCGTGCTTTACGCCGGTGGGTCACGTGTTTTTCAGTGATATCACGAAGCAAAGAGAACCCACTTGTCGCGGCCGATAAGGTGGTTTATCGCTTTAGTTCGCCAGGCATGGAGTACCAACTGCAATCAGCTCCGACGTGCTGTGACGCGAAATAGTGACGCAACATTCGTCATTAGCACGTGACCTATCGGCATAAAACGAGGGTGGTCCTTCCGGTATAGGCATCACTCGTTTGGTTTCGGTATCGACATATTTTCAGAACAAATTCTGACAGTGAATGACTCCAACTGCTTGATCGAACCAGGGTTGTAAAAGAACTCGTCTGGCCTTCAAAAATTATTCTCCATTTCTTCGATATAAACATGTGCCCTAAAATGTCCAATTATAGAAAGCAATTCGTGAATATTTGTTTATTAATTATCTTCTAGTTTCATTCTTTCTTGAACATATTATCCGCCTGACACAAAACGCATTTGTGTGGGTTTCACGGTTTTTCTTTGAACCATTTGTATGGATAAAAAAACAGACTCTATGTCATTGTGTGGTGGTAGATAACAGTGAATAAAATGAATGAATCCTCGACACTTTAGGAAAAAACACGCACATCAATCACGTTGAACTTATTTAATTAAACATTAAAAAACAACCCAGAATTTAGTTTCTTTCCGTATAATCTGAAATAAAATATATTTGGTAGGGTCATTTTTTTTAATATCCTCCAAATACACTTATATTTGAATCACCGATTACAACATGTGCAGCGTCGGACACAATAAGTACGTTAGCGGTGATTGGCGCTTCGTGGCATTCTCTACTGACATACGTCGAGGTCTAATTTGTTCTGCTCAAGTTTGGTGCGCAGATGGCGACATTGGGTTAAACTAGCAAGAATAATGGGAACATCTAGAAGCTTAAAAGTAGGAAAATTATAAAAAAATATTGTGTTAAAGCCAACGGTGTACTGACCAGTACAATTTTACTCACCCCATAGTGGCTATATGTGAAGGCCTACACAGTGTGAAATTTTTCCCGTAAGTTTCCTATGTCTCATTTTATTTATTCTTTTTCACCTTCTTTGTCTCCGCTTCGCACGCAGCCCCCTCAACCGTACACCTTCAGCGTCGACAACACCGACGAGAACGGCACCCGCATCACCCAGCAAGAAACCGGCGACGAGAACAACGTCAAGACTGGTTCCTACAGCTACACCGACCCATTCGGCATGCAGCGTACCGTCAAGTACGTCGCTGACGCCACTGGCTTCCACGTCACCATTGAGACCAACGAGCCAGGCACCAAGACCTCCAACCCAGCAGATGCCCAGATCATCTCCTCTTCCGTTGAGGCCCCAGCCCCAGCCCCAGTGGTCGTGAAGCCTGCTCCAGTCGTGGTCAAGACCGTTCAGCAGGCCCCTGTCACAGTCCACGCCGTCCACGCTTCTCCAGTTGTGCACGCCATCCAGGCTCCTATCTCCTACGCCGCCCCGATCACTTACGACACCGCCCACCACGTGACCCCGATCTCTGTCTCCCTTTCCCACGCTCCCCTGACCTACACCCTTGGTGCTGCCAAGAGTGCCTAAGTACACGACGTGAATTAGAAGAGTAAGCGGTACTTTCTTCCTTCGGTACGATGATCATTATTCGAGAGGAGTATAGTCGGCGCAGTATGCAATGTGATTCGGAGATGAGCGGGAACCGGCTAACTGTTGCTGCACTTCTTTGGTGTCCTGCTCTGTACAGTCGATTACTGTGTGTGGAAATTCTCAGCGTGCACTCGTCAATCTGTGTTGTACAGTACATGTTAAAATTATAATAAATATTTTGCAATAAAAATTCTGTCTTGTGTTTTTAGTAAGCTTTGACAGACTAGTTAAAAAGTCTTTCCTTTCGGGTTCTGATGATGTGAAGGGCGAAGCTTATGAACAGACAGGAAATTATAAAAAAAAGGGCGTAATTTTTTTCAAAGCGCTGCTATAGGGAGAGGGTACCTGCTAAAGTATCAACATGCACATGCGACTTCACTCGCTGTGACGATTATCACAGTGACGGATATCAGAGGGACGTCACTTACAGTGACCTTACTGTGACAAAAAGCATTCTGTTATTTGTGACTGCCGTACCACTTATAGAAATCTGACGGAGCATTCTTTTGCAATCTTCTATATGATCACTCAAAAGCGTGTGTTGCATGACTGGGCTGAATTTCTTAGCCTAATTGCAAACAAAAGCGCAAAGTTCCGGCCTATATTCATAAAAGTGAGTAGCAAGCATAATTGCTGGCCTCTTGACTGCAGCCGCGTTTAGATGAATGCGACCTAGTCGCATCGACTCCAGTTGTCTCATTCAATGTGGTCAAGTAAACGGCATAATGATCTAGGGAAGGACGTCGCACTCAAGTCGCTAGACAGAGGTGGATCGAGACTGCGAATAAGCATTCATTCAGCACGTGTAAATGAAGGTCGTATCGTGTTTCAGAACGGAGAGGACTATGGCCAGGCCCTCGCTGCGGGAGCGAGTGAACATCTGAGAAGATGGCTGCGGACCATCTCTCTGGCAGTGGCGGAGAGCGGTCCCCTGTGGTCGCCCGCAGGTTTCTCCCAAGGAGAATCCTGAGCTTTATTGATATCAAAAGTGAGCGGAATATAGCTAAGCAGATCGGTGAGGCCGGGCGCCGACCGGACCTTGCGAATCGCCATTTGTGCGTAGGAGGAAGTCCCTAGGCACCAGCGCAAACGCAAAAGCCGCCGAGAGCTCCGAACATTCACTGGTACCGCAGAACGAGCAGCTCCTACCTAGGCGCCGTTTCTACGTGTGCCGGAGCCTTTCGGCCTCGGGTTGGGGTGTGGTTGGCACTGTCTGGCGAAGCGAAGCGTAGCGGCATCCTCAAAGCGGTTGGAAATTATCTACCCCGCCAGGCTGTCCGCACTCCCATCGCCTCTTCCAGAGTGGCCACGCCCGAGGTCTAAACCTCTTGAGTTTGGATATTTCACGTCTCGTAACGTGCACATCATCGAAGACTGCGGGCACGATATTTACGCTCGCCGGAAGAGCTTCAGCGCGAAGCAGAAGCGCCGGAAAACGTGGTCACGTGGTACGCCTGGTGCCGGAAACGCATCCTTAACTTTGAAATGTGACACTGCCTGGAGCCTTCGCGTAGGTCTTGATGCGCATCCATCGAAACGTCGACGCGTCGGCTTCATTCCAAGGACGATTGGAGTCGATGCGCTTAAGTCGCATTCATGTAACCGCGGCTTGTGACTATGACCGGATGTGTCTAAGTAATAGCTGTGTTTAGATATTTGAAGAGTCATTAGACAACATACAGGAGATACCTTTTATTGCTTCTGTACCAGCATCTAAAACCTTTGTGGTAAAGGCTGATCACTTAATATCGCAGAGGATGTAGGCATTTCGATAGCTGTTTAAATCGGTTAAGTCTCGAAGGGAAGCTGCCGTCAAAACTGCAATTGCAATAGAAGCCATATAAGCAATATTTACAAATTATTTTGAATTTGACTTGATTAGGCAAATTACAAATGCGGTTCTTCCTTCATATAATTCGTGCCGAACTTGATACAGACATGGTAAAAACGACATATGTACAACTCTCGCGTCATTAGAAGAAATTGTTGAATTCAATATAAACAAGTTGAATATTTTTGTCTACTTTTTGCGCATCGCGACTGACGTTTTGTGGAGCCATGCGTTGGTAGAGTTAAGTAGGATGTTTACTTGAAGGTAATGTGCAAACTATAATGTATCGTGGTGAACGCTCACGCCAAGATCGCGTTAACGAAAGGATAAATGATAATCTAAAATAATACAGATAAAGAAGACGTGCTAGTTTATGTCGAATCACAAAAAGAATTCATATCAAGATAATAAATTCCTTATAAATATAAACAACGTGTTGCCAAAATGCTTTCTTCAGTTGTGTCTGCAGCACTTCTATTTCTAAATTTCCTATACTTTGATTTTTTGTTCTATTGCTGATCTACTCGTTGCGTTCATTTTTTTACCACGAAATGTGTTACATGGCCGGCACCAAGCAGTTTCTTGTTTTGCACTTGTGTTACTAAAGAGCGTCCCACGACTGATGCGTCAACGGTCGTCTGGAGCTCGTATGCTCACAGGTTAAACACGTGTGCCATTCGAACGCTGCCGGAACAAATGGTGTCCACGCTGCGCCATTGCTGGTTTCCTGTGCATGACATAAAACTCCAGCCCTACGACCTTCTCAAGGCTCATCCACACAGCAGCGCGTGACAGCGATATTTTGGCTCTTTTCCGAATCTTACTCAAGTATATCCGAAATGATACCACTGATAGTATCCGGTGTTAACAAAGATAGAGCGACGCTGAACGCGCGAAGGTTTTCGAACACCAAGATACTACACTCTTGCACGGGATTGAGATCGAGTAAATTTTTGGAACATGTTCAAAGTTATTCCAATTCAAGTCACCGGAACGTCCGTGCTTTTAATGCTGCTTGGTGAACTACTCCTTGCATTTGTTACCAAGGTTCATCCTCATCACGGACGTCCAGGTGACTAGAGGTTGTAACTTGACCTAAGTTCTCATGGCATGGTTAAAGGTGGAGAAACGGCACTGTGTCAATAGGCATTTAAACCTACAGGAGGGGCCAAGAAAACGCGCTCGCATATACGGCCAGAGAGCGCGCATAAGGAGGGCAAACGGGAAGAAAACAAGCTGGTGCTCCGAAGGGAGCAGTTAGGCGCAAAATAACAGGGTCAAGACAGGTGTGCGACCGTAAAATACTCAAACTATGCGTTCCTCTTTCGCTAAAGCTCTAGATTTGGCAGGGCGTTCCTTCCGAGATGCTGCGCGTGACGATATTAGGGAGTTTTAATTGATTGTTCTGATGACTCCAATAACGGCACTAAAAATTCCGCCGACACCTTTGCGCATGCATTGCATGTTTGTCGGGTACTATTTTGAAGGTACTACAGAGGTTTAGGAAACGTTTTTACGCATCCGATACGGTACAATGGACCCTGTGATACGCACTGCACATATGCTAGCGCGGAAGACTCGCACATGCACAGTTCGTACTAGAGTGTCCATCGTACCGTATCGGACGTGCAAAACGGATCCCTAAAACTCTCTATTATACAAATCTGCCAAAGCTATATTTTCACGCCCTCAAGGAGTATAATGCGTTTTAAGTTTCTCCGTGCAATACGAATGCCAAGCAGCGCACAAGACTTTTTGTTACCGCTTTTTTGGCCACCAAATTCTGGAAAGGTACAAATATACTTTTAGGACTCGCAATATTGTTGATATAAACAAAATAAGGATTTTGCTTATATCCATAATGCATTGTTATTTTGTGGATAAAAAAACTCTACGATAATGAACAGAGTAATTACTTTTCGCTATAAGCTAAAGATGGAATGAGAACCTAATATACCTTTGGGCTTAGAAAACGATTTGATTGAAGCACAAAGTGATTTAGATAGCTTATAAAATAACCTTGTTGTCAATCAACATTTATTTGCGCTTGGCTAAATAAAAAAAGGGCGAAATATGTTTACAGTGAACGCGAGAAATTCTCCCGAAATTAATGGTGATTTTTTCTTATTTAAGATGATTTACGATGATTCGCCAAATTAAACTCCCAATGTGAACATGTTAGAAAACTTCAAATAGATCACTTCACGAAGACGCGTGTATTCAAGGGCGGATTTACCGATAATCACAAGGAACAGATGACTAGGTGTACTGTTCTAATATTTGTTTGGTAGGGACACCTAATTTTGTACCATATACTTTAGCTACATATATGTGCCCTGGCCCCTAATGAAAAATCTAATTTGTATGAGAAGTTTCTGTGTCCATTAACCACATATGAATCATACAAGATTTATAAGTACATATAAGAACCATACAAGAACCTCAAGTAATAATACTTTTTTCAAATTTGAATAATTATTATATGCAACGAAAGCAGAATGATGGTTGGTAATGAATACAAAATGTAGAAAAGTCTACTTTTATGACTTGAGATTCAACTCGAGGCTACAAACAGAGGGCACCATTAATGAACAAGGGGGAACTATGTGAAGTGAAACATCAACTAGGTCAATCGAGCTTCAGTGGAAATGCACACATTTTCCCAAAACATCGACGCCATTTTAGAGTATTCCAGCCGTTTGTGCAGTGATTACAATGCCAAATTCCGCTCATAAAACCCCTTGAGAATTTAATCACAAAAAAAAAAGTCAACTGTCACGAAGCTTGGGGAAAAAATTCAAAACGCAGACATTATGAGCACCGATTTACTGTAGCAGTTTTGCGATAAAAATATATTCTACTGGAGCAATATTCAGGGTAAGCTTGTAAAGATCTTCAACTTCGGAATCAATTTTTATAACCCTATATTAAATTTATGTGGACAACACCTTAGAGACGTATACTATAACATATATGACTCGGATGACTCGGGATAAAAGAGGAGACCTTTAGAAGACCGCGTAAGCAACGGCTCATAGAAAGGAAGACCATAGTGTTGACGTTTCGGAGCCGTGAACAACGCGGTGCACAGCTTGAACAAAGTGCTGCTTTATCGCTCCACTGGGACCCGTGGAAATCAAACAGGGCACCCAACCGCACGCTCACAGAGCAATCATGTCAAATCTGTGCGCCACTTTTGCCTCTTTTATTTCACGTCGAATATCCCGCCCTGCGCTCTTGCCATTTAAGAGGTGGTGTCCTAGGACGGAACGTTTCTGAGGGCGCCTCTGCTGACCATGGTCTTGGCCATAGAATACAAAATTACCACTACTTCAAAAACATAAAACTAATAAAAGCTGTAAGAACTTCAGATTGGGCGAGTTGGTTGTTCATGGTTGTCGACGTTTAGCGCACTCGAAAAACTGTTACTCAAGCATTCACACACCCATAGAACACACCTCTCACACAGCGCTCACTAGCAACTTTGTATTTCGTGATTTTTCTTCGGCTTCTACTTCTACTTCAGTTTTAGACGATTTGCAAATAGAAAAAGACGAAATATGAGTAAAAATTCCCGTCTAACGCTTAAGCTAATTTGCGGCTAAATAATTAATCTCTTTCCGTGATAATGTTATCGACGGCGTACTAACACACTTGGCCTCTAGTCGTATGATGTTCTCGGCTTCGATGATTTCCCTTGTTAATTGGTTTACACTTTTGCCCAACACGGTGCTGTTGTTGAAATGTGCGACACACCCACAATCCCGACAGTGTATCCCCAAGTGGCCAGAGTTGGCGTTTACGATGTTGTTGCTGTGTTCTCGAAGGCGGTCATTTAGACATCGCCCAGTTTGTCCAACGTACTGTCTTCCGCAGGAAAGGGGGAAAGAATAGACAACTCCCTCCACGCAAGGCACAAAGTTGGTCCTATGCTTCTTGGAGCAGCCGATTGCAGGATTTGAGGGTGTGGTGACGTTTTTACAAAGGCTGGACAGTTTGTTGGGTGCTGAAAACACGATATCAACGTTGACTTTGTTAGCTGTTTTCTTAAGGCCGTGGGAAAAATTGTGGATGTACGGGACGATGACTGGTCTTCTTGTCCTGTCGCTGTGTGTTTGTTTGACGCAGTTCGCTTGCTTCATTTCTTTAAGAATAGCTTCGACCACTGACACCAATAAGAAGGCAGGGTACCCTGCGGACTTCAGTCTCGCTATTTGCCCGTCGAAACTCTTTTGTATGGAATGTGAGCACGACTTTGTGATTGAGCTCTTAAGGCATGACCGCACTATGCCTCTTTTCACGAGTTTTGAGTGCGCGGAGTTGAAAGGGAGGAGTGGTTTTTACCCCTGGGTTCATAGAACCAGCAGACGTGGTGGGGTAGCACCACCAGTCGGAGATCCAAGAATCTTAAGGATCCTTCAACTGGCAACTCGTGGGTGATCTCTAGGGGACTCATGCAGTCTTTAAATGCCGAGAGGACGTTGTCCACCAAGCTTGACCCACTGGCTTCATCGATGGCTAAAAAAATTAAAAAATCGTCCACGTATCTAAACACTCGCACTACTTTTGTGTCATGTAACCTTTGTTGTAGAATCCTATCGAGATGTGCAAGATATAGGTCGCTGAGTACAGGTGCAATGCACGAACCTATGCACACTCCTCTCTTTTGCAAGTAAGTGTGTCCATCCCAGGCAGCAAAGGTGGATTTAAGATAGATGGTAAGCAATTCCAAAAACTTATTTTGGGGCATGCCTGAGGCATTTTGAAATGCAATAGCACCATAGGTGTCAATGCTGTCTTCAATACTTGTTAAGAGACGGTCTTGGGGCAATGCATAATAGAGGTCCTTAATGTCAATTGAAAAACTTGCATCTCTTGGTGTTTTTGTTCTTCTAGGAAGTTAAAGACTTCTAAGGAACTTCGGATTAGGTAGGGTCGTCTACGGTTAATAGATTTAGTTTGTCTTGTAGAAATAAGGCAACTGATTTTTGCCACGTTCCCTGCTCTGAAACGATGACTTTAGCCAGTGAAGCAGTCAAGCTTGGTGGACAACGTCCTCTCGCATCTTAAAGACTGCATGAGTCCCCTAGAGATCATCCACGTAGTTGCCAGATTGAAGGATCCTTAAGATTCTTGGATCTTCCGACTGGTTGGTGCTACAACACCACGTCTTGCTGGTTCTATGAACCCAGGGGTACAAAACCACTCCTCCCTTTCAACTCCGCGCACTCGAAAACTCGTGAAAAGAGGCATAGTGCGGTCATGCCTTAAGAGCTCAATCGCAAAGTCGTGCTCACATTCCATACAAAAGAGTTTCGACGGGCAAATAGCGAGACTGAAGTCCGCAGGGTACCCTGCCTTCTTATTGGTGTCAGTGGTCGAAGCTATTCTTAAAGAAATGAAGCGAGCGAACTGCGTCAAACAAACACACAGCGACAGGACAAGAAGACCAGTCATCGTCCCGTACATCCACAATTTTTCCCACGGCCTTAAGAAAACAGCTAACAAAGTCAACGTTGATATCGTGTTTTCAGCACCCAACAAACTGTCCAGCCTTTGTAAAAACGTCACCACACCCTCAAATCCTGCAATCGGCTGCTCCAAGAAGCATAGGACCAACTTTGTGCCTTGCGTGGAGGGAGTTGTCTATTCTTTCCCCTTTCCTGCGGAAGACAGTACGTTGGACAAACTGGGCGATGTCTAAATGACCGCCTTCGAGAACACAGCAACAACATCGTAAACGCCAACTCTGGCCACTTGGGGATACACTGTCGGGATTGTGGGTGTGTCGCACATTTCAACAACAGCACCGTGTTGGGCAAAAGTGTAAACCAATTAACAAGGGAAATCATCGAAGCCGAGAACATCATACGACTAGAGGCCAAGTGTGTTAGTACGCCGTCGATAACATTATCACGGAAAGAGATTAATTATTTAGCCGCAAATTAGCTTAAGCGTTAGACGGGAATTTTTACTCATATTTCGTCTTTTTCTATTTGCAAATCGTCTAAAACTGAAGTAGAAGTAGAAGCCGAAGAAAAATCACGAAATACAAAGTTGCTAGTGAGCGCTGTGTGAGAGGTGTGTTCTTTGGGTGTGTGAATGCTTGAGTAACAGTTTTTCGAGTGCGCTAAACGTCGACAACCATAAAACTAATCCGACAACGAGCAGAAGCAAAATTAAAAATTAATTCAACCTTCCTTTTGGGCATTAAATTGCATGTCGCTAACAATCCGAGAAGTCCCTCAAGCGAGGTACATAGAATTCGTACCCCACATTTGTGTTTGATTAAGTTGTGGACCAAGCTAAGAATTTCGCTCCCAACCCAAATCGTTTAGTATTGACGTGGAGCGAAATTCGGTAGTAGTTGGCTGAGGCTGTAAAACTTGCAATAGCATGTATTTCTATAACTTATTGAAGTTTTCAGGCTCCTTGTCCAGGCAGGTATGAATATTGCCGCGTGCAAAGAGCTGAGTACAGCAGCGTTCTCGACTCCCACGCCGCTGGCTGGGGTTTGATCCCCGCCAATGCTTGTCCTTCTTTATCTTTTTTTTTTTCATGACTGGAATGTATTAGATGATTGAAGAAACTTGTTGTTTGCTCGATCTCGGAAACGTCTGGATAACCACGCGCTTACAAAAGGCGCTTCGCCTGGCTGCCTGAGTCAGCCGTCCTTACGTTGCCTTCGAAGTAGCAGTCCCAGCCTTGCTACCAAGTGTGGATCTGAACGCCAATTCATCATCGCAGCGAGGAACTGTTAAAGTGATGCTTCGGCGTCAAGGTTATTCTCTACCTGAGGATCAAACCTCGTATGTCTGAGCCGAACAAGCGGCGCCAAGGAAGACGGACGTGTGACGGACAGCTGACCGACGCCCGCTTTGCTACTACTGCCATGAAGCCGACCATGAGTACCGTCGTTGCCCATACCCGCAGCTGAGGCTACGCGGCTGCCGGTTCGACGGGGGCTCTGGACAGGCATTCAACAAGCTAAAGCGATCACTCCAGTTACCACCAACTCTCGGCAACTTCGATCAACCGGCCGAAACGGAAGTTCACATTGCCGCCTGCAGTACAGGACTCGGAGCAATACTGGTCCAACGAAAAGAGGGTGCAGAGCGCGTGATAGCCTACGCTAGTCGGGCGTTGTCGAACGCGGAACGCAATTATTCGACGACCGAGAAGATATGTCTGGCCGTTGTCTGAGCCATCACGAAATTCCGCCCGTACTTATATGGAAGCCCTTTCTGGGTGGACACCGACCACCACTCGCTGTGCTGGTTAGCGAGCGTGAAGGAACCATCGCGACGCCTCGCTCGATGCAGCCTGCGACTGCAAGAGTGACGACGTGACTGTGGTCTACAAGTCAGACCGAAAGCACAGCGACGCCGACCGCCTGTCCAGAGCCCCCGTCGAGTCAGCTACCGGCTGCGCCAAAGAGGACGATGACGACGATCGGTTTCTTTGCGCAGTGAACGTTAACGGCATGGCAGCGCTCCAACGGGAGGATCCTGAGCTTCGCGCACTGATCGACCATTTGGAGGGACAAGGAGAACGTTTCCCGAGCCTTTTCACGTGCCCTACCAATATTCGCCGTCCGGCAAGGTATTTTGTACAAAAATAACTTTGAGGATAGCAAGTTGACGTGGCTTCTGGTAATCTCTACAAGTCTCCGAGAAGAGATATTCCAAGCCTGCCACGACGACCCAACATCTGGTCACCTTGGCTACAGCAGGACTCTCGCAAGGATCCAAGAGAAGTACTACTGGCCGAAGCTCGTGAAGACTGTCCACTTCCACCAGAACGTTACGGATGACATACAAGAAATGGGCGAAACAAAGAAACCAAAGGTTTAATGTGGCGAAATTCTGGCAAACACAGGATGAAATAACTGGGCGCCTTTCGCAGTGCTCGATCCTTCCACTACGCCAACATCTACGTCCGCCACACCCAGTTATGCCATCTTTTGTTTGGCACAAGTTTGCCACATTAAACCTTTAGTTTTTTTTGTTTTTTTACCCCTGTCTTTTGTGTCATCCCGTGATAATATTAGGTTCTGGTATGTTCTGCAACACCAATAGTCACTGAGTCTTATTAAATTTCTGCACTTAGTTAAAGGGAAACTGAAGCGGTTCTGTATATAGAGAAAAAACACCTAAATCATATTCATATGGCCTCCATGATTACGAATAATGACATTATTTTTCAATTTGATGCACCAGACGCTACAGAAATTAATTTTTTAACGTACCGTTGAAGCCTTTCCTTCCCGACGCGTGACGTCATACAAGGAGTTTTTGGAATCCCTGCTCTCGCGCATCGGCAGTGCCTGTGAAAGCTATGCACGCGCACTGTTGCTATTTTCATAAATGTCAGAAGTAGGTGTCACGATTGGCGTCAGTGCGGAAAAATATACCGGGCAAGCTTGTACTTGCCCGCGCTGCCCACACGAGCGACACGCGCTTGTCGGCTCAAAGATCAGCGTGTCGTCAACGACTGGTAGGAGGGTTTTCGTGTTTTCTCGCGTTTAGTTACGTCTCCGGGGAAAACAAACGTGATATTCAGATTCACGGGATAAAAATACGGCAGAATTCACCTCTACCTCGTTTTTTTTTCAAGAAGTGTTTCAGCTTCCCTTTAACTTGTTGCAACTGAGAGAAAATGCTTCACTTATTTTAATCAGCCTAAACTATATATAGTTGAATCCCCTTGTCCTCGAAATGCAAACGATGACACATGCATTATCACATGTAACATGAAGCGGAAAGAGACTGAATATGTAAATATAATAAAGTTAATAAAAACCAAAGTTGAAACGCATAATCTTAAATTGATCAATCAAGGCGAATTGCAAAACGCATAATAAATGGATGTAACGATCTATACAGTCATATAAACCATATAGCTATACTCTTTCTTTTGTAGTAGTTAAGATAAAAAAGAAGACGAAACAAGATCAGACAACTGTCCTGCAAAAGAAAAAAGAAGAAAGAAAGAAAAAGAGCTGTTCGGTAGCATTGCAATCGTTCACAAAAGGTGATGACCTTGCACTGTTTTATTTCAGTAATCCAGTTTTGCCACAATTCAGTGCTCACGTAAGCGCGTCATTAATATTCACTAAACCGAAACCATTCGGTTATAATAAACCAGACACGCGTAGTTTTAACGGGTAGAGTGAAGCGCAGGCGTACGCTATAAAAGCCCTCAAGCTGAGCAGTTCAACTAGATCCGCTTGAGAATCTCATCAGGGTGAATCCCAAGACGACCATGTTCTCCAAGGTGCTCTTCGATTGGAACTTCCTGCCTCCAACTTTGGATTTTGGATTATTCTGCCACTCGCTACACCCTACAATTCGTTCGGTAACTGGGTACTCTACCATTTCAGGTGCTTCTCTGCTGTCTCGTGGCCTATGCGGCGGCTCAGTCCGAACCTGCTGGCGTAAGTACCAATTGTATGGTCTAATTGAAGGTTAATGAAATCGATCTTTTTTGACTCGAACATACATGCATATGCTGTAACCTAAATTTATGGGTGAACAAGTTTTTGATAACTGTAATTCCCTTATTCAAACTTATTTTGCCCGTGAAGCTTTCTCTTTTATAATGGAGATTGAAATGGATACATTTTTAAGCATCTTGAAAATATATTAAAATTTTGTTTTCTTTAACAAAAGACATTTTATGCGCAAAAAAAAACATGCTCGTTAGAAATCTGGTGGGCTCCTAGAACATATTGTATTAGCTTAAATATTGTTTTAAAATAAGCTTATTTTGGGGATATTGTCATTACGTTGAGTTATATTAAGCGTATTCTCAGCGACCCATTTAATTTGACACTAATAGCGACAAGTTTTAGCTATATGTATTTGACTTGAAAACAGCTTTCAAGCTTTTTCACGCTGCTTCAATTCAACGAACTCACATAAAGTGTAACTTGCGTAATATTTTTGAAATCGCCCCTTTTTTCCAGCTGACACCTATTAATGTCATACTATTTTCTGTGTCCTCATGACGGCACGTTACCCGAATCTTGGCTATATGCTAGGGCAATGTCAGCTAGAAAACAGTGCTGCCCAAGATATTCTCTTCTTCCCAAGAAAAGCAAGCTCGAGATATTCTGTCTGATATCACTTCTTTGTTGTTCTTTTTCCTCCCCGCCCTTTTCCCATTAAACGACAGCCACCCCAGCCGTACACCTTCAGCTACGACAACACCGACGAGTACGGCACCCGCATCGCCCAGGAGGAGACCGGTGACGAGAACAACAACAAGGTCGGCTCATACAGCTACACCGACCCCAACGGCATCAGCCGTACCGTCAAGTACGTCGCTGACGCCGAGGGCTTCCGTGTGACCGTCGAGACCAACGAGCCAGGCACCAAGACCTCCAACCCAGCCGACGCCCAGATCGTGTCCAACGCCGCCACCGACTCCTACTCCCCCAGCCCGGCTTCGTCCCCAGCCAAGCCTCCCTCCCTGGCCGTGAATGCGGCCCCAATCACCATTCACGCCGTTCACGCCAGCCCCGTGGTTCACGCCATCCACGCCGCCCCCGTCTCCTACGCCACCGCTCACCACGTCACCCCAGTGATCGCCCTCTCTCACGCTCCCTCACTTACACCCTTGGTCGTGCCAAGAGTGCTTGAGTACGTTCCCCGTCTAAAATAGGGCAGTCATTTCTGGAAGCGGAACTTTATTCGAGAAACATTGAAAAATTAATCCGCGCTGTCGCAACACACCCGGAAATTTGGAAATTTCTGAGAAACCGGCTCAATATACAGTCGTAATCGTTTCCTTTTTTTTTTCTGAGGTGCTCGTGCCGGTTTAGCTCATGAAGCTGTCCTTCTTTAAAGTTTCACCAGCAATAAGAATGAAATAAATCGATTTGTTCCAAAAGCAGTCGTTTGAGGGTTTGACATTAACCGAGATGGTACGGAAAATACCGCGTGAGTCAAATCCATCGGTGGCCACTTGAAGGACTTTCTGCGAAAGTGGTGGAAGAAAAAGTATTTTTGCGCCCATTTGACAAATAAAAAAACTTGCCAAGCTAAACAGTAAAAAGTCAGGGGCTTGAACTCACTGTTGTAGGAGGCCATCTGCAAATAAAAAACGTCTGATTGAAAAAAAAAAAAACGGTCGAGAGATGACGGCAGTTGTTGGCGTATAAACGTAGTTGTCTGTCAAATAATCTTTGGTTTCCTTTATTCACCCTGCTTTAATAACATAAATCACAAAATTCTGCACCCAAACAAAAAAGTCCGCTCCGAATTTTATAATATATATTGTCTTCTTTCGGAGATAAGTATCTGCGCCCCCCTCCAACCTGCCTCTATTTCTCGATCGTTCCGTAATCAAACGCCTTTGGTCAGTCGACGGAAACTGTAAGTAGCAATACCAGGCTCTTCAATACTTCTTTACTCAGTTGGGGTTATTTGTTAAACTTTTCATGCGCAAAATGCCACATCTGCTGCCCCTGTACTAAAAGTTAAAAGGGTAATGCAACAATTTCTATACTTTCAGGAAATACCGCTTCCAGCTTTTTTCTTTCTTAAATATTATAACCTATACAACAAACCTTGTTTTTTTGTGTGTGTATGTCTGTTCTCCACGCAATAGCTGTCACTTAAAAAAAATAGAGAAAAGCGATCGGCGTAAACACCTCAAGTTGTAGTAAGAAAAATCGACCACGTGCCCTGGAGCAGATTATATGCCACCAATGGTTATCGTGGCCACTCTCAGGGGTTCGTAAAGCGCAAAGCAGGCGCTAAGTTCCCCATGTCATTAAGGTCCAGCTATTACCGTGATACCAGGGATTACACACGAACAGCGAACGCATGTCGATACATTTATTGTCCCGAGGCCAAATCGAATGATTACGCAGTGCTCATGTCCACTGCATAAGCCGCATTTAAATATCGTCAGAGCTGGGCTCTCAAAACTTTCTGACGAAATCCTGGGGTACGCATTGTTGACGACGCCAACAATGTGATTCCCACAACTTCGTCATCAAGTCTTGTGAAGAGGCTGAAAAAAAGAAGAGACATTCGCTTTTACCCGTGACATTTCGCGGGGACAAATATGCTTCTTGGTCAGTAGTGTTGCTAGCAAGTATAACTAAGCCCCACGAGAGCATGTAAGCTTGTGTAAAGTCAGGAACATTCCTACCCAATATTCTTGCATGGTCCCTTGAACTCGATGATCTAGTGCACGAACTTATGAGGGTCCTTCTAACGCCAATGACGTGACACCCGCGGTATGTTAAACACACACGTTGTGTAGATTTTAGCATTGTTGTCGTCGTTGTGGCACGTTTGGCTCATGATTTGTTTTTTTAACGTTGTGATAATTTTTTCGGTAATGCTTTCTTTGCACTAGGCTTCCGGAAATAAAAAAATATATATATCTGTGTTAACGAATGTTCATATGAAAAATAATGCATGTTTAGCACTGGTCAACCATATTAAAGCGGAAGGAGTGAAGATATTGATAACAATATATATCGAACAAAAAATATTGGGGTACGTAAACTAAACATACTATTCTTAATTAAGAGAGGATAAGTGAAATTATACTCGCATTTAAATACTAATTTCAAATCGCTCTAGATTAATTCAGTTCATTAAGACGGAGAAAATGTCTGTTGAAGTGTTAAGAAAGGCCTTATGGAGAAAGAACGCAACCTTATGCTTCGGATCGGCATTTTTATGGACCCTTTTAATTCATCTGTATTTCAAAGAAGAAAGAAAAAAACTCTTATCACTTACTCATTTAATTTCAGTGGTATAATGCAGGCACTGATATTTGACGCAGACAGGATATTAGTCTTCTTCGTTTCATTTCCAGGTAGGTTATATGGCCTACAAAAAAGACACTTCGATCTTTTTTACTGCAACTAGGTGTAAATCTGGGCGAGTTGGTTGATGGACATATTGAATGGGTTAAAACAGCGCAAAGAGACGAAGGACCAGTAGAAGAAAACACACAGACACAGCGCTGTGTATTTTACGGCTTCATTTTTTACCCTCATCAAATTAAAAGTAGCCCGCACTGGACATCGCGTTAAATAAAATCACACAGGTTTCTTAATCTAAAATTCTGCAATAAATACTGCACCTTTCAAAACTTCAAAGACGTATAAAGTTATTCTAGATGATGCATCTGAACTTCGAAATCTAGATATCAGATAAGAAGCAAGTTTGCATCCATAAAATGAGACCTCCGTTTTATTACATGAGCAGGAAGAATGACAAAATGCCAACGCATGCTCTGAATTTAGCCGTTTTTGTTTCAAACTGGAAATTAGCCAGTATAATATTGACTTCTATTGTAAGTTTATCTAAACTAATTATTATATAAAACCAAATTAAGAAGGTAGTTTAATGCAAAACAGCTTCAAATAGGGGTCGCAAACCGAACCAGACGTGGCTAACATCACAGAAACCTTGAACTCCCGTTTCCACAAATAGAACAAGCTTTGCGTCAAAGAAGGAAAGCTCTTAAAGCGTGGAGGGTCCTAAATAATATAAACACATAAATAAAAGAAGGAATAGGTAGAAACAACCGCATCGGTATCTTGATTTGTCTCATTCGCTGCTTGTTTTTAGTCGAAAACAGATGTTTTTGGTTTGAGAAGCTGAAACCGTCTTCGATGGTAAATAAATATATCACTTGACGCACATGGATACTATCGCTCACTAGCCGTTGTAACTTAACGAAGGTCACAAACAACACACACACACGCACAAATACACAAGCTTCCACCCTAAACGACTGCAAGAATAGCGCAAAAACTACATAGAATTTAACTTTTTTAATTGAATCCTGTTAAACTGATTCTTTGATTATTTTTATTACGTTAACCTTGCCAGCTTACTGGAATGTCGCGTGTCGAGTATAAAAGCGTGGTCAATCGAAGGTACAGCACAACATCACACTTGGCCATCCCAGCAAAAGGAACACATCTCCCCATCGTCATCATGTTCACCAAGGTGCGGCCGCGGTGCCCTAGCTGTGTACAGATTGCTTTTCAAGTCGCACAGTTCCGCCTTCGTTAGTAAGTGGCATGTGCTCATAACAAATTCCCCATTTTATTTTAGGTTCTTCTGTGCGGCTTCTTCGCTTACGTGGTGTCCCAGGTTACGGTTGAAGAGGCGAGTATACTTTACTATCTTTTCACCAGAAACGCAATAGTAACTGACCAGATAAAAACCGCAGGGAGGACCCTAAGTTGTGTCGTTTCAAGCGCGAGCTTGCTACCCTTGATTACGATTCATCGTTTTGTGAACCTCGAGCTTGCACATTCAGCCAATGCACAGCGGAAGCTAACGAGCGCGTGCTGGCGACCGGGCGTTCAAAAGAGATGTCCTCTCGTCTTCACCTTGTTAGTGATTATAGTATGTCAGCAAGTAAAGCATCTGGCTGCCCCTCGGTCTCTGCACGTGCGGTCAATCACATGCAATGGGCAAGCCTGTCAGGGCCACGTTTCCGCGCACACTTCTCGTTCCGGTGCCCAGTCGGGGCACTAAGCTTGCAAGTTTCTATACGCCGCTTCGTTTTTTATGTGCTTGTATTAAAGCAGAATGACAATTTGTAAATTGCAGTGGCCAGGATACTTCTCTATTGCAAATATCACTTGTCTTTCATCACGACTGACCCGGTCAGGGTGCGATATGATTAGGTGGGATACGAAGGCTGTGACATTTAGTTATATCGTAAAAATTGTATTACAATTCTCCTTTTTTTTCAATAGTACCTCATACGAACAGACGTTTATAGGTATATGGCCTCGGGGCGATGTCATCTTTCTGATGACGCGTGTAGATCATGTGACTTCCAAGCCTTGCTAAGGCATATCCACGGCTGCCAAACTGGAGCCCAAACAAAACGTTTTCCATTCACGGTATCAAGACAGACTGCTTGCAAACGTCTACACATCTTAGCCGTATTCAAAATTTATTTAGGTTCATCTAACTTGCTGATGAGTTTACAAATACAGTATCTTCATCGACACCAAAATAAGCTAGGTTATTATTTTCTCGATCTTCTTCCAACAGCCACCCCAGCCCTATAACTTCGGTTTCGACAACACTGACGAGTTCGGCACCCGCCTCGTACGCCAGGAAACCGGAGACAAAGACAACACCAAGATCGGATCCTACAGCTATACCGACGCCTACGGAATCACCCGTACCGTCAAGTACGTTGCCGACGCCGACGGATTCCGCGCCAAAGTAGAGACCAACGAGCCTGGTACCAAGACGTCAAGCCCGGCCGACACTGAGATCGTGGCAGCCGCATCTCCGGTTGTTGTCCGCTCTCCCCCGTGGTGCATAAGGATATACAAACTCCAGTAGTTGTCAAGGCTCCACACCCAACGCGTTACGCCGTCCACGCCGTGCACGCCACTCCTGCTTTCCAAAACGTGCACCCAAGGCCTATGGTGTACACCGACCACACCGCGCCTGTCATCTACACCACCCACCACCAGACTCCGGTGACTTACAACTTCGCCCAAGGTCCCCTGGCTTACACCCTCAGTCAGACAAAGCGCGCATAAATCATTCGAGAATCTCGAAGGGAATGTTCTGCGAAAAATGTTTTGCATCATCCTGAGACCTCTAGTTTATGACGAAAACGAAAGCCCCCTTTTTGTTCAGGTGCTCAATCGCAAAATGGAATTGATTAAGTTTTTTGAATGATGCATAGTTAAATGTAGTATGGTAATGCGTCATCGACCCATTAGATAGTCTACAGTTTAAGACTCCTCAAGATGTTTATATTACAATAAATTTATTTTGAGTCCTAAACTCTTCTTTTAATTTTGTGATATTTTTTGATCCCATGTTATTGTTCAATTCTTTGATAGGATGATAATTAAGGCACCAATAAATGACAGGTAAATTTCCCAGAACCTTGAGGTATCGTTTCAGGCAAACTCATTTTAGATTAATAAACAAAATCAACTGTGATGCTTTTTTTCAACAAAAAAGCAACTGGTCATTTTTGTTACAGAACGCCTTACAAGACATTTTGATCACTACGCCATTCTAGCTTCTTAAAAGGATACTTCAAGGAAATTTTAGATAAACCCGTGGTGTTAAGTAATAGGCTGGATATAACCCACTATGTCTGTAAATGACAATCACACGTTTGTATTTTGAGGCTGATGGCTGTATTTTTCGTTATAAATGGCCCACTTTGGCATGCACTCCGAGAGCATCCAGTGGAGAGCACGTGACATCCGGCGCAATCGTGCCATTGATTGTCTAGGGACGAGCAACGCTGTGGCGAGGCTGACGTCGACATAATGTCCCAGCCGTTCCAGCCACCGAAACGGCCGAAGCACGCCAATGATCAGGCCACCGCAACTAACCGCAAAGCCGTTCTTTTGTACGAATTTTGAGTGAAGGGTCTAATCTTCTAGAAGGGCAATAGCGACGTCTGGGAAGCACAAAACAGAGTTCCGGCGAGAGGAAAGTTCCTCTTTCTCCACTTCTCTCGTAGTGACCGGAGAGCTGGTGGGATGACGTCAGGTTCGATGCATGTATAGTTCTAGGTGAGACAGGCATCGCCGTTACTTGTCAAGGTTCCTAGATGGTCATCACAAACAAGGATTTAGTGACATCCACCAAGTGCCCTTTGCTGATCGTTTAATTCGTTTCAAAATTGATTTTCATTTCTTTTTCAACAATATATTTATGTGTCTGATATGATAATGCTCCCTTGAACACGTATAGACAACGAAACATCTGCCGAAATTTCGTTGTAGTATCTCTTCAAAGGGGAAGCGCCACTATAGTGGGTTTGAATGTTTCTCACGTGCTGCAAGCTTAAGGGGCTGTTTCAGACAGCTGCAACGAGGGCGTTAGCTAAGACTTCGTCTGTTGCAACCAGAGCGACTGGAACCACTGCTCTATGCCGCGCGTACACACCCCTACATCCACTGCAACAGGCGCAGCAACTCAGAGAAACATGGTGGTCGGCAGTGCGGTGGCCGCCTCTACGCCATCGTAAGTTGTTTTCGCTGTATCTCTATAAATAGAGCGATGCTGTGCAATTCACTGGCATGACCGAAAACGGACAAGCAGTATATTTTTAATAGCGTAAGGATTTTTTTTTTAATTTTTCAAATATAAGTTTTGACGGCTAATTTTGTGATAAACGAAAAAAAAATCTGTAACTGCAACAATACTTAAAAAAAACAAGCTAGCTCGTGGTGATTCATGGTGATAAAACCCGGGACTCAGGGATTAGACCCGTCACCCCTCTGTGTTCCTCGAGTCTCGGGTTTTATTACCGTGAAAAATCAGTACGCCGCTTTGGACGATGACGACCTTAACAAGCCACTTCACCAATAGTACTAATCTCGCCACACGCTTTTTACACAATTATTGAAGAAGACCTAATTTTGTCAGTGATTGAACAACGTGCAGATACAATTTCGGGATCAAATTGATATGGCAAGCGCGCAGGAATGTTACCAATAAACATTTATCACGGGCAATAAGAACGCGTGAAAATTCGCATTCTTCAGGCTCATTTAAAAAAAAAACAGTACACACCAGTAGTACAGTGAACCCAACCGCACGAATGAAGTAAGAAAAATGAGAAATCCGGGAAACGTTTATGGCCACAAATACTAAAAAAAGAACCATTGTAGTTGAGGTAAACAAACACGACTGCAGGAACGCTTTTTGCTGTCTTGAGACTGCCGCCACAAGGTGAATGCACGATGGGATGGATCTTGTCTTCTAGGACGTGCTAGTTTATCCTCGCGACACGCGAAGATAAATCACAGTCAAGGATAGTGCTTACACGTAGAACGATGATCTTCAACGACATCGATCAGGTCGACGATCACCACAAACGCCATTTTTCTCAGCTGACAGCAGGAACCCCGACCGGCATGCAACACGCGCGGCCGAGCGCTCCTCGATTCATGATTGGCCTGTCGTGATCGCTCTGGTCGTTTCAAACGTATCGAAAAAGTTCAGCTTGGCTTTTTGCGTCATGAAAGACACGGTCGTTTGGCGCTCCGTCACCATCGACACCAACGAGCCAGGTACCAGGACCTCCAAGCCAGCCGACTCTCTGGTGGTTTCCTCCGCCATAGAGGACTGGCACCCAGTTTCTGTCAGGGCAACACCACTGGTCGTCACATCAAATCACTTGCTGTCGGTGGTCGTCAATACCCTTCACCCTGCTCCAGTAACCGTTCGGGTCGTTCATGCGTCGGTTGTTCTGAGCTCTATTCAGCCCGTTCCACTGGGTTTCCAGACCGTACAAGCTCTTCTGAAGTGCATGTACCTGCTGTCAACGCTGCGCCGAAGATCCATGCCATCGAGGCTTCTCCAGAGGCTTACGCTCCAATTGCTTCCACGCTGTATAAAGCCAAACACGCCTAGAATGAACTAAAGGCTTTAATAAAAACTTGTTAATACCAGCGAAGCGCTTTGCTGCACTTGAGTTCATGGTTGAACGAAAACGTTAGAATCAAATGTCACTCTACCGCTCAACCCGCTAAAACTGGTGAAGTCATTCGGGAGGCAGAATAACTGCGCACAGCTCAAAATTGAGACTAGCAGAATGCGCCCCAGAGCGTTATTTAGAGGTGAGAACAAACAGACGCTTTAGCGTTCTAGTTTTAGAGCGCAGCTCTTAGGCGCCCGTTTCCGGCTTGAGCGGCGTCGGCGATGGCGTCGCCGTCACCGTCGTTGTCGCCGTCGGTGTAACTGCGCGGTGCATGATGGTTAAATTTCTCCGCTAAACTTAGCAGAAAATGTTTCCTGCCAAGTTTAGCGGAAAAATTTTCCCGCTAACTCTAGCGGAAACGTTTTCCCGCTAAATCTAGCGGAAAATTTTCCCCACTAAGTCTACCGGAGAGGTTTCCCCGCTAAGTTTAGCGAAAAAATTAGGGAGTTTTCGTAGATCGCTCTCGCCGTCCCGCAAAGCTCTCCGCAACATGCTACAATACCCTGAACTCTACAGTCAGGGCCATCGGCGCGCAGGCGAATTAGCGGCTTCGTTGCGGAGGGCTTAGCGGAGTGGGAAACGCGGTCCACGGAAACTTCCTATTTTCCCGCTAATTCTGAGCGGAAAATTTTCCCCGCTAAATCTAGTGGAAAGTTCTCCCCGCTAAATCTAGCGGAAAACTTTCCCCGCTAAATTTAGCAGAAAATTTACGCCGCTAAATTTAGCGGAAAATTTTCCCCTCTAAATTTAGCGGAAAATTTTCTCCGCCCCCCCCCCCCTCGAGGTCACGTGACCCCCAGGCCACATGACCCCCTGGTCACGTAACCCCCCGAGGTCACGTGAACCCCTCCTCCTCAAAAGCTGCGCTCTAATTCGGCGTTACAGGGAGTTGCAAACGGCTTTCATTTTTTTAATTCATGGGTCCCATACGCAGCCTAACAAACTGTTAAAACTGAGGTAAGTGTAGTTATATCGATATCAATAATCCGGGCAAGCCAATAACATTTTACCTTAAAATTCTTGATTCTGAGGTCGCTTATATTTCATAGAACCGTCGTACACACCTTTAAAGGGCAACTCCGGCCAAAACTCCGGCCAAAAAATTACGTCCGGGCGACGCCGCGTTCTCAACTAATGCCGATAATAAAAATGCGACCCGCCGCGAGCCGCTGCTCCTTAGCGGGCGGCCAGCGGGTTGCCGATCACTAAAGCAACATTGGGCGGTGACGTCACTATCGTTCTCTTTTTTCCTCCGGTCCGGACGGGCGCACCTGTTGCGCGCGCTTCGCGCTTCTTTGTGTCGCTACCACCGCTACTTCGGCTTGTGATTGCGTGTTTAGACGTTGCTTTTATCTGTAGCCCGTGTAGCTTCGGTATAGCCCTTTGTTTATTTGCTTGTGAGGACCTCAAGACTCGTTTTAGCGAGCAACTCGATGCGCCCAAGACTGCCCAGCTGTTCTTTGGAAGATGCCGAGTACAACTTGTAGCGCTGTGGGCTGCTCAAACAACCCGCTGCGCAACCCGGATGTGCTTTTTCATAAGTTTCCAACGGATCGGAAATTGGAGAAGGTGTGGGTGAACGCAGTTCGACGAGTGGACTTTGGAAAGCCTTGGACGCCGACCCCAGATCGAAGCTTTGCTCCGATCATTTTTCGCCGGAGAGTTACGAACGAAACCTACGGGTGTTGGTTGCTTGCGGCTTATGTGGTAAATTAGTGTCGCAGCTTACAAATTCGGCTTTTACATCGCCTGAGGGAAAAAGAACAAAAAAACAGACGTGTCACAGCCCAGCACACGTCTGTTCGGGCGCCGCGGCCCGCGCCGGAGAGCCTCAAAGCTTCGTGTCTGGGAATGACCCGAGGGCGAAAAGCGAGAGGCTCCCCGTACTGTACGTCACTGGCAGCGCGGTGTGGAGCAACGCCGCTCCATCCACGGAGCCTCCATGACAATTTAGGCCTAGCGACGAGCGTCTACGGCGTCTATCGGGGCTGACCCGTGTGTGAGCGCTTCTTCTGTTGCCCTTGCAGATGACGAGGTAGATTTCAACTTTCGTAAAAACGTGTGGCAGGTTCGTGTGACAGCATGTGGCTGATGTCGGCTGTTATCGGGTTGCTTTGTTTGTTGACTCCTTTTTCCTTCATTCTGTGTTTATTTCTCTTTTTGCAGAGCAATAAACTTTCAGCCGTAGTCAGCGCCCTGGCTGTGAGTTTCTTCGTCCTGGTCCTACGTTTTTGTTTTGCGCTGTTCCCACCAAACACTAGGTACTACCACCAACTAGCCCACTTGCATGCCTTGTTGTCTTTGTTTCCACATTTTTACTCATGGTGTGTTTAAGTGTCGTACTTCATTCCAAAATGTGGTACGCACTAGAGTAGTGCTACTCAATTGGGGGTCTGCGGGCCCTTTGGGTTACCTGAAGGCATTATTGTGGTCTCTGAAGCTTTAGAACATCAGTCAAACAGAACACTACAACTTTTTAGAGCGCATCTCTCAGGCGCCCATTTCCAACTGAAGCGGCATCGTCGTTGTTGTCGGCGTAACCGCGCGCGTTGCATTATGGAAATAATGCAAGTCGGCGTAACCGCCCGTTGTATTATGTGAAAATTTCCCGCTAAATTTAGCCGGGAAAACTACCCCCAATGTACCGCTAAATCTGTCAGTAAAATATTTGCTAAATTTTACGGCTATTATTTACGGAGAAATTTTTCCGCTAATTTCAGGGGCAAATTTTTTCGTAAAATTTAGCGGAAATCTTTCTCGCTAAATTTAGCAGCAACTTTTTCGCTAAAATTAGCAAGAAATTTTAGTGAAAAGTTCCGCTCAAAGGGGAGAGGAGCAGGAGAGGAGGAGGGAGGGGCAAGGAGGGGAGGGGGCATAGGCTCCCCTCCGAAACCCTCCAATCCTCCTCCCTCAAAAGCTGCGGTCTAATTCGGCATTACTGATAATTATAAACGTCTTTCATTTTTGACTTTTGGTGATGTTGGTAGCCCCACAAAGCTAAATGACGACACCATGTGTTACTGAGTGAGTGGCTGATTATTCTCATATCAAGGCTGCAAAGTTCGTTGCATTCATTTAGTTTCCTTCATACATCACTTTGCTATTCCAATCATCCAATCATTCAATATCACCCTGTCCGCCGGCGGATAAGATCCCGCATCATTTCTGCCAATCAAGAAGGGTTATTCGAAATATCAGTGGTTAGAACCACTGCTCCAAAGTAACGAACGAAACATTACACAGATCAGGGCGACAGAAAGCATAAGTAACACATCACTCAAGTAACAGCAACATAATAGAATCATACTGAAGGCGCTCATACTTTACAGTTAATTACCTAAACATAATTAATTAAAATTGGCAAAGTTTAGGGATACGGGAATCACACCCCGTCCATGCAATCCAGAATCCTGTGACTATGCTGCGAGCCACCAGTAGCTAATGCGGGAAGGGGTTGGGGGGGGGGGGGGGGTAAGCAACTAAACTGAGTATGACTCACGAGCAGCCTGTTGTAGCAGGCGACCGTTGGCGCTAGCTGCTGGCACCTGTGGGACGCAGTCTAGTCCCTGACTGATATCACTACGTCACAGTGCGAATCGTGATGTTGGATCAAATGCTCCCGTCCAGTTTCAACTTAGTGCGCTGTGTAGGCTTGGTCTCCCTTATAATGAAGAAACACACCGGCATGCTGGCGCTATCTATGAGTAGTCCCTGAACTATATCTAAATAGGTTGAAGGTTCTGCAGTATTTGCGAGATCAAATGTGCATCTACTCGTATGGGGAATGGGCGTTTATAGCATTTTATAACCCCTCAAAAAACAGAAACAAAAGCAGAAAAAGATTAAGCAAGGAAGAAGAAAATACACGGAAATCTGGAGTGTAAAGGGCTACCCGGTAAATGGTCCCAGTGTGTTATCCACTTGTAAGCAACCGCAAAAGTAGAAGCCGTTTACAACTTCCTGTAACACCGAATTAGAGCGCAGTTCCTGAGGAGGCGGATTGAAGGGTACTGAGGGGAAGGTATACCTCTCCTCCCTCCTCCTACCTCCTCATCCTGTCTTCTACTCCTCCCTCCGAGCGGCGTCGCAGTCGCCTCACGAGGGTCACGTGACCTCACGGGGGTCACGTGAGCCCCGTGGCGTCACGTGACCCTCGTGAGGTCACGACGATGACGGTGACGTCAACACTGACGTCACCAGGTGACGTCACGCGTCCCATAATGCACCGCGCGGTTACGCCGCGCCGACGCCAACGGCGACGCCACTCAAGCCGGAAACGGGCGCCTGGAGCTGCGCTCTCAAAAGAAAACCACGCCCAACGCACTCAGTTTAGATCAAAAAGCAAGTGAGCAGATCAGCATTGAAGCACCAAAGGACAACGCATCGAGAGTATGGCGACAAGGCTTCGCATGCACAAACAGTTAGGTCAGGGATTTCACCAGGACTTGAAAATTAGGGGGGTTATCCAAATTTTTGGGAAGCGGGGGGGGGGGGCGGCGAGAATAGAGGAGTCGTTGCGAGTTAAGAGGGTGACGTCAGGAACACAAGAGGCGGTGGAGTGTACTGCCCTAGGGAGGTATGTAGGGAAATCACTGAGCTAGATCACCTAGCAAGCGACGTGGCCGACATCAAACACCCGCAGCTGGAGACATCTTCCGTGTTAGGGAATCATGCGAGCCGCGCAAATCTCCCTACTAACTTCAGAGCATAATATATTATAAGGCATGCATATACATGCGTCCCGACAGATGTCAGCTCTCTTCTGGCTTGACAGAATCATCGATACTATTTCAATTTATCTTTAAAGGGGCCCTGCAAGAGCTCTTAATGGTTTTTAATTTGCACCGAAAACTGAGCGCGCTGAACGTAGTAACTCAATGAAACTTTTCGCTTTTCTCGAGATTTCGCTTTATTTTAAAAGTAACAGGCAAATTCAATTTGCGAAAAACAAGCAAAAAATAACCTCCTTCAGCGACGTACCCTGGTCGCTTCGGGGGAGCCGTGAACTAGTGAAGGGGTAGTGGAGCTCAGCGAGCGCTCACGCTGCCACACTCCGTGTTGACGGCTCGAGAGGGGCGCCACTAAAGCGTGTTTTGATTAGGCTGTAAGAAGCGGGCATCCAGGGACGGCTCGCATTGCACGGTAGCGCGATTAAACACTTATTCGGCATGACACTTCAGTGGCCGCAACCGACGGCAAACTCGGGGCAAAGATCAGTTGAGAACGGGAGCCACTGCGCGCTGTCATACCACCAAACAGCCAAAGCGCAAACCAGAACCTTCTTGCCGAAGGCCTCGGAACGCTCGGAACCGGTCGGATCCTCGAGCCCGTATACAACCGCAGCGCCGCCGCGTACATCCGGGGCCTTTCTACGCTCGCCGCTCGTCGGTGCCTGATCCCACTATTCATTTCTAGTATGCGCCGCCTTTTCCACCGTTTGGTGGCGGGCATGTCGAAGGGTCATTTCTTGTTTCCGTACTTTATAAACTGCATTTGTTTCTCTTCTGATCTAAGATACTGAACAAAATATACTTTTATGAATAACTGAAACGGTTCGCGCCTCTTATGGTTTTGTATTTCGACTAAAAAGAAGCTTTTATCTCGGCTCCTGACCGGTCGTAATCCCAGGACCAAAGACTTCCCATATCCCGCGCTTTCGGCACCGCCGGTCGCCCCCGTAGGTAGAGGACGTTTACGCGTCGTCTGGTTAAGATATGACGCAGTGATATTTAGTTACTCTCTCCGTACTTGGCGGCTTGCTCAAACGCCAAGAGACGTGGAAACCGCAAAAAAGGCAGACGCTTAAATATGATTGTCGTGGCCCCTTTAAAGATACGTATACGTATCCACTAGTCGTTCTTGATTGGTGTGAACATTTATTTTGTTGCTATATCCGAACAAACGTTTTCGGTTGACATTTGTTTAACAACTAGAATATTAATCGAAACATTCAGAAAATTCAGATCTTTAGTAGACCATCTGCGAAATGAACAGCGTCATCCAGTAGGGCGCGGAAGAACATGCTCCATCTCACCAGTTGGCTTCGGCGCTGGCAATGGCCAGGGCGCAAAAGCATAGGTCCTGAAGAATCCTCGCTAGCACAAGCTTACTCGTGCAGTGAAAGCGCTTTCGAAAACTCAGGCGCACACGCCTGTGCGCTTTGCTGGCACTCAAACCAAAATTTAGAGGTTAAGTGTACATCCGCCATATTGGTTGCGGCGGGAAACCAGTGACCAGCAGGGCGACGAGCACGTACTCGGGCATGAAGACGTAAAACAGTACTAACCTTTGCTCACAGGTGTGGGTGAGGATCAATGACGGTTAGAAGTAGGCCTGGATTCAACGTTACTAAACCACTCAGTTGGGAAACTGCCATAGAGACTGCTCTGAAAAAGTGGCCCCGATCTGTCCTCGAGAACCGAGCTAATTGCGAACACAACGCCGCCATTTCTCCCGCTGCGGCCATTCGAGGAACCGCACGTTACTTCTATTTTGGCTTTAATCGGCCATTTTGGCGCCGAAACAGATACAGTGGAAGAGGTTACAGAGGTGCCACCCCCGTCTCCCCGGCGGACGCGCCGCGTGTTACTACCGAAGTTAAAATGCACCTAGGTCGGGACGCGCTACCTGAAAGCACCGCTGAGGCATGGTTGTATAAAAACAATATTAATTGTGCCGCAAAACCTTGCAAACTAAAGATTTTAAAAACATCACGCGCCCTTCATTTTGTACTAAACTCCAATAAATTTCATACAAAAAGAGTCTTTTTCCGTTTGTTTTTACGCAAAAACATGCTTTCTAAAAGCTCAAGGTGACCACAGTACAGACAAATGATAAAGAGTGGCGCTGTTGTCGTATTTAGCTCGGTCTCGGTGGACGCCAGCGGCCCAGGTTTCGACGGCGAGTTTCCCAACTGAGTGTTTTAGTAACGTTGCCTGGATTGTCACTGACAACGCTAAAGTGTTGCCAGCCATTCAAAAAATTTGCATATGGTCTTTTCCGTTTGGAGTATTTTCTTAGAGATAATGATTACGAGGTGTTCAACTAAGAAACTGGCCGCGAGAGGACAATTGTGCAAAATCAGTGAATATTATTTTGTTAAGCTTTTTTAAACCCTTTGTTGACGAGTGTTCCCTGCCGGCAACAAACCAGCATATTTTTGTTTTGTTTAACAGTTTCGGTTTAATCACGTGTTTTTAGAACCTAGTAGTCGGGCAAGAGTCTTCAAGATCGAAAGTACAGCGCTATCCGCTTAAAACATACGCAAATAGCTAAAGAGCAAACAGAACTTTGGCACGCGAATACGCGGCAAACCGAAAACACAGTGAACTACGAAAAATATCGATAGGTGTCTTTTTCTTGCCTCTAATATTTTGCGATAGGTGACTGTTTTACTTGAGGCTATCGTATGCGTAGATAATATCGCCATTTTATAATGATCCATAAAGGTTAAGCAATGGAGTCATTTTCGGACTTTCGCCTGGTGTTGCTCAGAGGCAACAAACCTAAAACTTGCAAGTTCACCTTATATTTATTTTGTTCATTTCAGCAGCGTTTTTTTATTTGATCATGTTAAACGTTAACAACTTAAAAATAATGCTTTAAGAATTTTTGCACACGTCGTCGTTAAAGGAGACATTTCATGTGTAACTAACGTTTTTAGCAAATAATCGTATGGAGGAATTAACTTCACGAACCAATGCCTAATTACGTCAACTATTTTTTATTGAAAATTTGGTGTTCAAACTTAGCTGAGTATTCATCGATTTTTTTTTTGTTTCTTATGATATATCTTGAACCATGATGTTTTATCTCTGACATCTCCACGAAGGCCATCGTAACATTTATCAAAGAAAATAATCTAAATTATATTTAACTTTGGTTTGGAAAAAGTATAGCTTACTACCTACTCAAAGTTTCCGCGGTCGTAATTATCTGCACCGGCTTTAGAAATTCTAAGAGCTCTCTCGACAGAAGCCTAGGTGTTCTGCCCTAGGAGGCCCACTTCACGTCGCATGAAAGGAAATGGGTGCCTAGACCCACTGTGGGTCACACAAGCGAAAGCTCCGGTGGGCGAAAGCCAAAGTCTTTTGGGCAAGGAGCTGCAAAACCGGCGTGAGACGCCCCACGTGGACTACCCGCATAAGATCCCCGGCGCCCCCCCCCCCCCCCCCCCCGCCTCTTCGTCCCCTGCCCCGGTCCTCTTTGAGTGCCTCTTTGTGCTTCCTGGCCCCAACAAAGGGGCCTTTATGGCGTCACTGGAGCTCATGAAGAAGATTAGGAGCTGAGTCTTGGAAGTGTTTAGGTTGTTCAATAGCGACGTCTCTGTAACGCTTTAACACCAACGCAATATAGTTACCCTTTCTGGTTACTGGTAAAAGTTACAAACTTAGAGTCTTCTGCAACAAGAAGGCTTCAAGAGAGTTTCACCTCTTTCTAAAAGACAAGCAAAAAAAAAAAGATTATATTAATGTTTAATTTGCCAAGACGCGTTGGGTATTATAGGGGCCATTAGTTTGGAGGACCCTAGTCCGGAAAGTCACTGGGCCCTACCTAATACTACTCTCCCCGCGACATCCGAAAAATAATGTGTAGGTGCTGAGTTGCATAACCACACCATTTTCTTTCATGGTAACTTAGCAGGCGTAAACTCAACCGCAGTTTCAATGGGGCACCATGCTGCCCTCTATTCTAATGCCTTGCTGTTGCATCTGTTTGCGTCTTCCAAATTGCAAATTAAATGCAAGACGCGTGGCAGCATTTAAGCAACCTAAATTATTTGCTTCAAGCGTCCGACCGGACCTGTAACTTAAAACTCGCTAAGAGTAAAGATTCAGCTCAAGTTTGATAAGTGACGGTTACCAAACATGTTGGACTATGCGTCCTTTATTTCTTTAAAGTAAACCTCTGGGCGTTTATTGCTTTCCTACCAAAGAATTCCCCTTTTGCAACTGCACTGAGGTCGAAATGAACAAAATACGTTGGCTACATTTTTAGCTTGATTAAATAACCGAATACATTACGCACAAGTAATTTGCATAGCACTGCACGATGTATAAAAGCCTTGGTGCTGTGCACCTCTCTACTAAATTCACTTGACTGTTCCAGCAAGAGGACCTAACTAGTTTCAGCTATGTTCTCCAAGGTGAATAGCGTTAACAACCTTCAGTCGTTATACTCGAAAGTCGGGTATTCTACATGACTAGCGGTGTTGCTCGGAGGAATTTAAGTTGACAAAGTAATTTTCTAATTACAGGTGCTTCTGTTCTGCTTCTGCGCCTATGCAGCTTCGCAGGTTGCTGTCGAGGATGTGAGTATAACATATGTGAATGGCCGAGTCAATGAAATCTTATTGCATCTTTATTACTTCTTTCGCTGGGTCCCTCCTCTTTTTTTAATCTGAATATTGTATGAAATTTAGCCGCGATTGTTTCTCTAAAATTGTTCTCAGACATTTTATTTTATATAGAGGTTGTTTGTTTTCAAGAGGAGATATCTATCCGAATTAGACATCTGATTGACTTACATATATATATATATATATATATATATATATATATATATATATATTATATATTGCCAATATCTTACTTTGAAGAGTAAGATATTGATATAAACATTGTTTGGGTATTGATTCAGCAACATTAAATTTGAGCAGCGCTGAATATGTGCAGAGCTCGATCACAGTAATCCTGAAGAAGCAATCGCTATAAAGGTGTTTTATTTCAAAACTGAGGCGCCATATTTGAAACCACATGTCTAGTCGAGAGTGCTCATCTAGGACTCCCACTAAGCGGGTAGTATTTGGTGTGCATGATTAACATAAGTTTAGTCGTTGTTTGGCTTTCAATATCCGCCAAGTGGAATATATATGTCTTCCCACATGATATTCATTAATTTGCGGTAATCCCTTTTAATAAATAAGCGGTAAACACATTTAATGAGATTGTATTGGGTATGAATTCAAGCCTTCTGCATGTATAAAGAATTATCTTATCTATCACCAAGTCTCACAAATACCACGAAACGACACCGTTCTCTTCAAACTAAATACATTTTAAAGAGCGCACAGTGTTATAATTTTCTGGAATTTCATTTTCCTTATTCACCTACTCTATGTACGAAAAAGCTGTGCACATACGAGGGGGACCCAAAAGAAACCGAACTAAATTTTTTTGCACTTATTTATTCCCATTTCAAGTACAAACGTTCAATCTCCTTCAAAGTACTGTCCACTTGCACTAATACACTTGTCTAATCTTTTAATCCATGTGTCGAAACATTGTTTAAATTCATCTTTTGTGATGCTTGACAGCGCCTCCGTCGTTTTTTTCTTCACCTCAGCAACGTCAGCAAAACGCTTTCCTTTCATTTCTCTTTTCATTCTAGGAAACAAAAAAAGTCGCACGGGGCAAGGTCGGGTGTACGCCGTTTTTAACAGTTCAATAGTTTCTGTTCCACTTTTTCCGAGCAAAAAACAGAATTTAACCGCCGCACGCTGTTCACAGAAATCAGACATTGCAAAAACGACGCCCACACGAAATACTTGTCACTATAAACCCAGCCGCAACTAGTCCTAACCTTCTTCGAGGACGGAATTAGGCCTAATGACTCAGCAATGTTCGCTCTATCAACTCCTGGCGGCAAAACGCGCTACTGCAAAAGCTCTGCTTAAAAAAGAATTAGTTCGGTTTCTTTTGGGTCCCCCTCGTATGTGCCGCTACACTTGGCTGTACAGTTTTGATTCTGAAAGTGTGTTGCGGAGAGCGTTGCAGAGAGCGTTGCAGAGAGCGTTGCAGAGAGCGTTTCTCCACTTATATATACCAACTGCACACGCAGCCAGCGCAGCCATACAGCTTCGCCTACGACAACACCGACGAATTCGGCACACGCCTGGCCCGTGAAGAGTCCGGCGATGCGAACAACAACAAGGTCGGCTCGTACAGTTACACCGATGCCGCAGGTGTCTTCCGCACCGTGAAGTACGTTGCCGACGCCGACGGCTTCCACGCCACCGTCGAAACCAACGAGCCGGGCACCAAGAGCTCCAACCCCGCTGACGCCCCCGTTGTGTCCTCCGCTGTGGAGGGTCCACATCCCGTGGCCGTCAAGACCACCCCAGTTGTCGTGAAGGCTATTCGCCCAGCTGCTGCCGTTGCACATGTCCTCCACCCCGCCCCGGTCGCGGTTCAAGCTGTCCATGCTGCACCATACGTCGTGAAGGCCTTCCAGCCTGCCCCACTCACCGTGCAGTCCGTTCACGCTGTCCCCGTGGCTCATGCGTTCCAGGGTGCTCCTTCTGAGTATTCCGTGGGGCATGCTCCCGTTGGATACGCCGTGGGTCATGCTCCCGTTGCGTACGCCGTGGGCCAAGCTCCACTCGCCTACACTCTTGGTCAGGTGAAGAGGGCCTAAAACAGGCAATATTAGTAAATAAATCTTAAGAAGGAGTACTAAGTGTCCACTGATATTTAATTTTTGGCCTTGAACGGCCACTTAGCGCCATGCGCTAATCCTCCATTGGCGCTTACATTTTTTACTAAACGAGTCGTCCACCTCAAGGATGCACTTCTCACAAAATCAGGCTACCCTAACGCGGTGCTTGATCAAGAAAAATAAAACTTATGAACATTTTGTTTTACGCCTACTTCAGAAAGGTAGACCAAAGCATGAGGCGAACGTGAAATAGAGCTGCAACAGTGCGTGTATGTGTTTGCTTTGAAACTGAAAACATAAATATACATCTTGGAAATCAAATATAAAGGAAACTGATAAAACGTTTAGCAAAAATGTCCTCGTAGTATTCCTTTAAAAGAACCATGTCACTAGAGTGGGTTTGAATGTTTCTCTCGTGATGCGACTTTAGGGGGCTGGTTCAGACAGCTGCAATGAGCGCGTCAGCTACCACTGCGTCAGTTGCAAACAGAGCGAGTGGAACCGCTGCTCTATGCCGCGCGTACACACCCCTACATCCACGGCAACAGGGTCAGGAACACAGAGAAACATGGCGGTCAGCAGTGCGGTGGCTGCCTCTACACCGTCGTAAGCTGTTTTCGTTGTGCCTCTATAAATATGGGAACGCTCTGCCATTCACTGGCGTAACGGCAGACGGACAGGCAGTTTTCGAAATAGCGCAATGTTTTATTGATTTTTGTTTCTTCTAATACTAGTTTCAAAACCAAACACACTTTTTGCTACAATAACAATAGGCGACCAAAGTTAAAAGGGATAGAGCAACGTACGGATACGATTTCAGGGATCACATAGACATGGCAACTGTGCAAGAATGTTACCAATGATCACTTTTCACTGTCGATATGAAGTCGTGGAAATTCGCATTCTTCAGGCTCATTTTTAGAAACAGTACACACCGATAGTACAGTTAACTCAAGCTCACGAATGAAGTACGAAAAGTAAAAAATCCGGGGAATGTTTGTGGGCACGAGTACTAAAAAAGAACCATTGTAGTCCGGGTAACTAAACACGACTGCACGAGTGTTTTTGCTGTCTTGAGACTGCCGCCACGACTTGAATGCACGAGGGGATGGATCTTCTCCTCTAGGACGCGATGGCTTATCCTCGCGACGCACGAGGATAATTCACAGTCAAGGATAGCGCTTTACCCGTAGAACAGTGACCTTCAACGACAAAGACCAGGGGCCCTAATCTGGACACCGGGCGAAAAAGTCGGCGAGAAACCCCGCGGTTATGATCGGCGGGTGCCAAGGTCAAGTGCGGCGTTGGCCAATCACGGCCGCTGGATTTCTCGCCGACTTTTGCGCCTAGTGTCCAGATTCAGGTCCCAGGCCGACGATCACCACCGACGCCAAGTTTCTCAGCAGGTAGCAGGAACCACCACCGGCATGCATCGCACGCAGCCGAGCATTCCTCGACCCATGATTGGTCTGTCGTGGTCGCTGTGGTCGTTTCTAACGTAGCGAAAACGTTCAGCTCGGCTTTTTGCGTCATGAAAGCAAAAAGCCGCTTCGTAATCATCGAGACGAACGAGTCAGGAACCAAGACCTCGGACCCAGCCGATGCTTGGGTGGTTTCCTCCGCCGTAGAGGACTAGCACCCAGTCTCTGTCAGTGCAACAGCAGTGGTCGTCAAATCAAGTCACTCACTGTCGGTGGTCGTGAATGCCCTTCACCCTGCTCCCGTAACCGTTGGGGTTGTTTATGCGCCGGTTGTTTTGAGCTCTGCTCAGCCTGCTCCGCTTGGTCTCCAGACCGTACAAGCACTTCTGATGTGATTGTGAATGCTGTCAACTCTGCGCCGGTGATTCATGTTATCGAGGCTTCTCTAGCGGTTTACTCTCCGACTGCCTGCACGTTGTGTAGAGCGAAGCGCGCCTAGAATGAACTAAAGATTTTAATAAAGTCTGGTTGATACCAGCGAAGCGCTTTGATGTATTTTAGTTCATGGTTGAACCAAGACGTTAGGATCGAATGTTACTCTACCGCTCAACCTGTTAAAAACTGGTGGAGTCATTCGGGAGACACAATAACCTGAGACAGGGTAAGAGTTAGCCCAAAATTGAGACTAGCAGAATGCACCCCAGAACGTTATTTAGAGATGAGAACAAAAAGATGCTTAAGCGGTCTAGTTTTTGGTTCATGTGTCCCATACGAAGCATAACAAACTGATAGAACTGAGAAAAGTGTTCTTATTTCAATATCAATGTTGCGGGCAAGGCTCTGAAAGGTTTTATAATCTGACGGCAGAGCGGGAAAATCAATTTTGAACTAGTAAACAACGCTTTTCAGTAAAACAATTTTACGCAGAGTGTCTATGATACGAAAAATGTTTGATTCTCACTACCCCACCCGGGTAGTGAGAGGGCTACCCGGTAAATGGTCAAAGTCTGTTATCCAGTCATAAGCAAGCACAAAAAATAAAACCACGTTCAACGCACTTAGTTTGGATCAAAAGCAAGTCAGCAAATCAGCATTGACACACAAAAGAACAGCGCACCGAGAGTATGACGTCACGGCTTCGTATGCACAAGCAGCTAGGTCATGTAGCAAGCGACGTTGTCGACTTCACCCCCAGCCACTGGAGGCACCTCCCGTGTTAGGGAAATTATGCAAGGCCACCCAAATCTCCCTATAACTAAGCATAATATAACATAACACAGTGCATAATGCCTTCCGAGATATTTCGCTCTTGCAGGCTTGTCGGAATTATCTAGACTATTTCAATTTATCTTTAAAGGTACTTATACGTATACGGTAGTCGTGTTTGCTTGGTGTGAACATTTAACTTGTAATTATATCGGAGCAACCTTTTCCGGTTAACATTTGTTTAACAAATAGAATATCAAACGAAACATTGAGAAAATTCACATCTACAATCGACCATCTGCAAAATGCACAGCGCCATCTGGTGGGGCGCCGAAGAACATGCTACATGTCACCAGTTGGCTTCGGCACTGGCAAAGTCCGGGGCCCGAAAGCATAGTCCTGAAGAAGCCTTCGCTCACACAAGCACTCGCACAGTGAAAGCTCTTTCGAAAACCAGGCGCACATGCCCCTGCCTTTGCCGGCACTCAAAGCCAAATTTGGAACGTAAGTGTCCGTCTGCCATATTGGTTGCGGCGAGAAATCAGCGACCAGCAGGGTGAACAGCACGTACATGCGCAAGAATGGCGTAAAACAATACTAACCCTTAGCTCACAGGTGTGGGTGAGGACCGATGACGGTGAGCAGTAGGCCTCGATTGTTACCGATAACGCTAGAGTGTTGCCAGAGGTTTGAACAATTCGCGTATAGTCTATCTAGCCTGGAGTATTTTCTAAGAGATAATGATTACGAGGTGCTCATAAAAAAACACTTGCCGCGAGAGGGCAATTATGTATAACCGATTAATATATTTGTTGGATGGATGAATGAATGTTACAAATGTCTATAACCTTTCTAACGGGCGGTAGCCTGCGCCACCTCGCCTAAGTCTAAAAACGCAAACATATGACTGCTTCCACCCTTCTAATACTAATTTTGTCCCCCTAACTATCATCAAGCATTGTAGGATATCACCAGAATGACGTTCGAGGGATCGGACAAAAAACTAAAAAACATCATACCCGTCTCTTCCTCCCGACGTAGGAGTCGCCGATTTTCTTCAGGTCAAACATTGACGGTGTTACCCCAGCACCGGACTCACTGGGAGACAGGGTCGAGACTTTGGGTTGGAGGCATGCGGGAGGGAGTCCCAATTTACCTCCGTCCCGCCTGTCCCCAGCTGTGCTACTTAGTTGTGGATCATTCAATTTTTCCTAGATAACTTTCACCAATCATTTAATCGATTTTTTGTGACTATAATCATTTTCTTTTCCGTCATTCCATCGCCGCCAGTAAAACCCAGGGCCCTGACCAAATCTGATACCGCGTCTGGCAGGGCAGGGCGAAGCCCCGTGCACTTCAAAACCAAGTGCCCTAGTGTCTCGTTCTCATTATGGAAGGCGGCAAATAATGTGTCTCT
>JAZHYW010037802.1:0-120092 GCA_037355805.1 Ixodes ricinus | reverse complement strand
CAGAGCAAGACACCTAGTCACGTACCAGCTGGCTAAAAAAGTTTTCTCCTACGGGTATCACTATCTTTTGTCCTCCCCCATTAGTGTCAGAGGACGCTGGCCTGGTATTATATAGGTGGTCTTTTGACTAAGGCTTTATACGTGCCTCATTTGCTGTACAATATTAAGGGTGAATCAAATGTGCTCTTTCCACCTGGTCACCGCTCTAATCACAAAATCACGGTGCTGGTAGAGTTCATGGCCGACGAGGATATTGTGACCGCTCTTTTTACTTATATTTGGTACACTTAGCCCTTCCAAAGACCTTCACTAATTGAATAAATACAGGTTTCCTTGCCACTCACTGTAAAAAAGTCTGCTGTGGTACACCTTTTAGTATCTTCTTGTGAAAGATTGAAAGAACACTTGCATCTGGTCTTTTTATCAAAAACCTTACCAATTTGAAATGACCCACAAAAAACGTAAATTGCATCTATGAAGCTGACTTTTTCTTTGAATACTGTAAACGACACAATTACCGTGAAAACCTAAATCTAGCGAATTTCGTGACTTAAAAAAAAATCGGAAGCAATAGGTCACGCGAATAATGCATGCCATATATACCAATACATTGCATACCACTTGCAATCACAACATTTTGTACCCGTGAAATGTTCCCGAAACGTTTTCTACCTCAAATTTGCGAACAAATCTAGCCCGCGAAAATAAAGTTGTTTACAGTACTTCTTTTGCTGGTCCGATTCTCTGATTAAAATTTAAGGGCTCAGCTTACACTGCAAAAATATTTCCGTAAGTCCTGTTTAAATGGCAATTAAAAGGCTCAACCCCCGACAGACGTTGGCCTTGCCAGAAATCATTATTTATTAACTTTTCCCATGCGAGTTGAGACTTCAAATTTTAATGCAAAACTCGGAGCAGTAAAAGACATATTCCAGGCAAGTTTCATCTTTATATGTCAGGTCTCTGCTTTTTGCAGATAATTTTAGAGTGGTAGGCTCTTTTTGGTGGTACATACTGTACATTTCGTATCTGTGTATGTCTGGGAAAAGAATAGTGATGCCATTCAATGCCTACTTGCATAATAGTAATTAACTTGAGAATTGCTTGTTCTACAGCGTTCCGAGAGACGGTACTGCGGAACCAGGCAGATCAGCTGGCTCAAATGAACAGCATGAGGCAGCAGCTTGGAGGCAGTAGCCTCGCAAAGGTTGTCTACCTCCCTGACGATTGCCCTCCACTGCCTGTCACGAGTCTGCAAGCCCTGAGGGCCTTCAATGACTACCTGGAGTCGCGGGAAAAGATGCAGCACATGGTATTGCTTTTAAACCATTTTACGCTTATGAGAGTTTGTCTTTGTCACGAAGTGTAACCAAAAAAGTGGCAGTTTTTGGAGGACTGGATAGTAATTAATCTTGTAGGCTGATTAATTACCAAAGAACCTTGTTGATTTGTCGGTTCTAACGTTTTCCTGGCTTTTACGTCGGTCCCGACAAGCTCCCATTAAAACATGTATTCATTTCCTGCTTGCTACGTTCGCCTTCCCAATTCTTGCGTTCAAAAAGCCTCCGATATATTGCCAACATTCGTTACGCGGCCCACTCGGTGCCCCGTAACTGCTATTCTGCGACGAGGACGTTGAGGAAAAAGTCGCCGATCACGTGATGCCCACGTTTGCAGACACAGTCTAGCCGTGGACACCTCGCGCAGATACGTCAAGTGTTCAGGGATGCGCGGACAACGAAAAACGTTGCGGTGCTTGAAAAGGGAGTTTTAGTAGATCTTTTTTTTATTATTACTTAATTTTTTTGTGTAATGCAATTGGTATCGGGAACTCGCACTGCCTATATACAGCATGCCTTCAGGCGCTTAGGGGTAGCGGACCTTCGAAAACTATTTTCTAAGAATCACCAACTTTTATATAGTTGCTCGATGCGCTAGGCGAAGATTAATTTTTTTAACCTATTTCACTTCCCCCACCCACAAAAGCCTGGGTGAAATGAATCACTTCGTAGTAGTTGCTTTCTGGGTCGCCCCTAGCCCCGCAGGGCATTCTCATTGTTTAAGTTTTCACGGGTCTTGCGTTGTTTTCCTGCAGTCCCCGGAAAAAATGTATCAATGAGGTTCTACTGGGGTTGGTTTTATACTTTTTCGACACTCAGCTCAACAAACACTCCGTCATTCCATAACCATGCATGGTGATTCATATGTTTATTGCTTTCTTATGCTGTTTTGTGAAGCCTTACCGATTGGCTCTCACGGGGGCGCATTTCTCTTTTCCACATGTTTATAATAGTGGATTGAATTTTTTTTACCTAATCAGAATTTTAATTATATATTTGTCTGGTATATATGTTTGCAAATATGTCCTCTGGGTGCCGTCATCTTGCTGCTTGGGTGCGCAGGTTGCCGATAGCCAATTGGCTGACGAGCACTGTCGTCACGCCGCTGCCGCTTTGGCTTGATTTTGTGCTGCCCTTTTCTAGCCAAAAATTCCGCTCAGGAAGGGGCGTGTCCCAATCATAATTCACATTTTTAGTAGGGAAATCAGCATCGCATGAGCACACATTTTAGATTTTTAGGATACTTACTCATAGGAGTTATCACCAAAAACAGACAATCCCAGAAACCTCTTTAGTGCACCTTTCAAAAGGGAAGTTTTTGTTTTGTATTTTAACACTCATTGAGGCTCACCATAATCAAGCAACTTCAGAATCGCAGAAGGCAAAATGGCACTTGAGATGTGTAAATTATGATGTTTACGGAATGTGATACTCTGATGAGACTAATTCAATCATAATGCGCGACCAAAATGCTGAAGCGTTATAGGCATGCAACTACAGACCTCGATTGCTCTGAGTTCACGCCAGAGTGTCAACTTTCAAAACTGATCAATTTTTGACGAACAATGTGTGCAACGCCACCGCTGACTAATTGATGAGCAACGAATCTTGTGAAACTCTGGATCTCCCAAATATTCGTCCAGAAAAGTTCAGAAACTTCCAAATCAGTCCAAGCCCGAATCTCTGGTGATTCGCCCCATCACTAGGTTTTGCAATGTCTCTCATGTTTGCATCTGTTGGAAGTATCTTTATCATAGGCATAGACTACAGGGGGCATCGGGGCTCGTGCCCCCCTGGTGAGATCCGTGGGGGGCTCTGCCCCCCCCCCCGGGCCCGGGCCATGATCCTTACCGAGACGCTGTTTACATGCCATGTAATGAGCTTCTAGCAGTGGCATGTAAACAAAATAACGCCCACATTGCCTTTATTGACAAAATACATGGGAAATGGAATCTCAGCGTGCTTTCGTTAGCTTTCTCCAGTTCTGGCGAAAAGGTAATGCGCAGCACCCCCCCCCCCAAAAAGAACTTCTCAGCCCCCCCCCCCTCCCCCGGGAAAATGGAAAGTCTACGCCGCTGATTTTGATTATCATTTCTTCAACTCCCCCACTTCCCCTAAAAATGAGTTTTTTTTATTTCCTATCAGACTTGTCAAGAAATAAATGTGTCTCTATAATCAATATAATTCAACATTTAGAAAAAGTAGTGTGACACCAGACTTAGTTTAGTTTTGGTTGCTCTACTGCAGTGCCACTTTTGACATAGCAACCCGTAGTAGCAACTCATTGTAAGTAGTCGCAGTTTCATACTCGCTGCAAATGTGTGATCACCCTTTGGAAGTGAAAAACATATGACCAGTGGAAACTGTTAATTGTAATTTAGTGATTGTACAAAGAACACCGTAGCTTCCCCTGAAAATTCCCAAGGACAAAAGCAATATGTTGGCAGTACTACTACTAAATATTTGGTTTAGATTTCTTTTTATCGAATGACACAAATTGTGTAACCATTCTAAAAGGCAAGTGCAGGAGCTTTAGGGTGCAAGAATTCTTCAATTTTGCTCACACTCCTCTCCACCTAGAGTTGGGACGGCATGCACTGCTCTCCCGCCTCCCCATAAATATCTGGCATGTGAGTATTTCACCTTGTTTCTTTTTACTTTTCCAGGTGGACTACTTTGCCCGGAAGGGGGCGGCAAGTACCGACAGGACACGCGGAGCACGCTGGCTTTTATCGTCAAAAATGACATTGCAGGCCAGTGTAGCTGGAGGGGATCGGGAGGGCAGAAGCAAGCCTTCCACGACCTGAAAAATATTATGGGACTGCTTTTGGGTATGTCCTCCGAATTTCTTGTTTAGCAATTTATAGTAAATCTAGAAATTTTGTCAAAATGCATTGATCGCAACATTTCCTAACCTGCATGTTCACAAATCATATGAATGTGTTGAGGTTAATGGGAGGACGTTGCTTAGTGGTTAGAAATGGAGTGATATGCTTTTTGCTTGCTTGGCACCTAGGAAGGTGATTGCTCACTGCTGGACTGCTCAGCTACACTTGAGCTCAAGTTGCACCACTAGCAGATACATATTCTGATTACAATAAACCATTTGCGAGGCAAAAGGGCACTACATTATTATAAGAAAGGCTGGTCAAGCTCTATGCTTTCATATTTTGCTTATGCAGATAACAGTGCGAGCCATTATGTTTCGCATGGGGGACACATCAGGCACCATGCATACTGCACATTTCAACAAATTTTGCATGCCTCGCAATTTTTTTAGAATTTCAGAAAATAGTTTATTTCAGTGGTTTTTAACTGTTTGCTTTTTGGAAATATATTCAGAGCGAATTAAATGGCTGGGAATCCGAGACTAAATCTTACTTTTGCCATCTAGGAATTCAATGCTCATACCGGGACCTTCGGTTTTGTTTGGTATTCACTGTGATGTTTCTTGTAAATTTAGTTTTTGGTGCTTAGTATATTTTGATTTGCAAAATTTTAAAAAGAAATTAAAAATATCAGAATAAATGGGAGTGTATGTGGCTTCTAGTACTGGTACCAAGTGACCTTTACACATTCTATGGTCATTGAGCAGCTTAAAAGTAAACATTGTAATTTACAGAATCAAATAAAATTGATTTAATGACTACAAATATTGGGTGGTATCTTGAGCTCACAGAGGATTTAATAATGTGCATTATATATCGAACCCGAGTAGGCAATTAAAGGTTTTCCCTATGCTTTTCTATATATATTATAATTTTCATGTATGTGCTATAACTGTAGTTTTATTTTTATTACTGCTTTATAAGAACAGCCTTTTTGGGGAGTGAAAATTAGACTATGTGAAAATTTCAGTGAAAACTAGTCGAGGAAAGTTTGAAAGGAAAGCACAGAAATTGAGGGTGGTTTGGGAAACTATACCTTTTTCTGCCCTTTGCAGTAGAAAAAAAGTCAAACCAAGATTTGTTTTGCTATGCTGGGTTCCTAAAGGCACATTCACACTGGCGATGTAAGCAGTCGTGCGATGCCACTAGGTCGCATCGCAAAAAAATTAGATGGTCACAGTGTCATGTGTGATGAGCGAGTCCAACGCCTTTGTTGGCGAATCACTTCTCGGAAACTCTCGCTCTGAATGCCGTTGATTGGCTCAGCCGCTCCACGAATAGATTGCATTGCAAAAAGTTGGGTCAGCAAGCGACTGCTCAAATCGCGTCGCATTTTTCCGCGATGGTCGCTTTTGCAATGAAAGTTATCGCGCCACTAGAATGCATCGCTTGTGTGAACACGCCTTAAGTGATGCAAAATTATCAAGAAAAGAAGTAGTTGTGCTCTAAAAACACAACAAATTTATGCAATTTATGGGTTGTCAACACAATTGATCCGGCTCTTATGCGAGAGACTATTAAATATGTGCTGTTTTTTGTAGTGAAGCCTTCTTCTCAATTTCGCCTTTGGTTTCTCTAAAAAAAATTCATAAAGTTCAGGCAAAACTGCATCTTTCTTAGACACAAAAAATCACATTTGTCTATATTTATACTATTCGATGTTTAATCCTGTTGTCATAAAGAAGCGTCAATGTCTGATATACAAAATAGCAGCTTTTGTTTTCAGTTAACATCTCTAATTTTTGTTTTAGAATGGACACAAACATGATTGCCGGTTCTTTGGGTGTGCTTTTATGGACATGGAAACAAATTTATTGGCATCTAATAATATTTATTGTATGGAATAGATAAATATTGCGATGTATTAGACTTTCACGATGATCTTGCTTTGGTTTCTTGATAGGTGTAGAACTTAGTTAGTTTTAAAAACAATTAAAAACTGTTTGGGTGTTTTATTGCGCTACCTGCCGGATGGCAGACAAACTGCTGATTTCTAAAAGTTCAAGAAATTTTCGAGGGCGGCGTTGGCAGTTCGTATCATCATCAGTGTCCGTGTGTGTTTTTGCCTTCACATTTGGAAAATATATTGGAAGATTTACTATCGACAAATAAATGTTTTAAGTTCTGGGTCAGGTTAATAAATCTGAGAAAAATAATTAGACAAGCGTAGTGTGATATATTGTGTTGAATATTCTGATATGATTGAAATCAATAAACAACAAAAAACGAAAAGGAAAAGAATACATCCTAGTTCACTTCATGCCTAGAGCCACTATGTAAGCTGCGCTCGGAGTATTTTTGGGGAACTATAATGTAACAACCATTACAACATCTTCCGGTTCCCGTGAAACACAATATTTCGTTTTTTGTTTTTTGGGGGAACTATAATCGCCAACAACCATTACAACATCTTCCGGTTCCCGTGAAACACAATATTTCGTTACGTCACTTTTCAGTCGTCATTGTAATGGCGAGGTAAATACCGTAAGTTGCAGAAGCCAGTTTACTAGAGCGTCCACTTCCACTGGTGTCTTGGAAGATTGAGTCTACTCGAGCAGTGCATTTCTGCAGAAGAATTTTTCATTGACAGAATCTTGGTAAGATTTTATTGCGAAAGCCACGTCGCAACCGCCGAACCAATGAGTTTGCGGTTACGTCCCAATCCGGCTGAAGCCTCAATTCGGCTAATGCCTCAATTCGGCTAGAAGTTCCAATTCGGCTGCACGTTCCAGTTCGGCTACATCCTCAATTCGGCTAGAAGCTTCAATTCGGCTAGAAGTTTCAATTTGGCTGGACGCTTCAGTTCGGCTAGAAGTTTCAATTCGGCTGGACGCTTCAGTTTGGCTAAATCTTCAGTTCGGCTGCATGCTTCAGTTCGGCTAGATCCTTGTTTCAATTCGGCTGGACGTTCCAAGTTTATCAAGTTAGACATCCAAGCATACGGTGCCCCCAATTTTTTAGAGAGACGTTAACTATATCTGCATCTTGCCTTAACATTGCCAACCTGCGAGCTCAAATCAATAAGTTCAAGCAGCTACGAAGGCTTTGGGCACAGAAACATTTGTGTTTGTGTTGTTTGTTCTGTGGAGCTGCTGTGCAAACACCAGGTCTCTGCTGCAAAGTAATTTATTCACTTGCCCAAAGAATGGATTACAGCAGTCCAAAGATTGCTTCTTCTTCCAGTGCTGGCCACTGTTCACGTGAAAGGGACAGGACGCCTTGGCAGCTCCTACGTCGAACTGAGTTGAAGAAAAAAAAAAGATACCTGCATCAGTTATGAGACAAAACAATGTGGTAGGGGTTCAATCCAATGATTTACCTCTTCAGGAGGCTAAGAGGAATGTAGCAGTACACCTTAATTTTTTTCAAGGTCACAAATTCGCCTCAAAATTGGCTAAACACACCAGTAGATATGACTGACCTCGTAACCAAAACCTTGCATCCGCAAACAATTGTTTGGCGACATTTAATTTTCAAATTCGGTCCTCATCGCATTTTCAAAGTGAAAGTTTCTACTGGCAGCACTAAAAATATGTTGAGAAGGAGGTTTGGGCGAGCTGGTGTTGCATACTTTTCCACAGCGCGAGAAATTCGCAACCAGGCACAGGCACACACAAAAGGAAGAGACATTCACGCAGCACTGACTTGCAACTCAGACTTGTATTTTTTCTTCTTTATCTGCACCTGTCTTTTTAAACAATAAGACATTTCTTTGTTATTTTTTATTTCATCTGGATGCAAGATAATCTGATTCATTCTTTTTTCTGATAAATTTAGACAAGGTTTAGTGACACAGTTTTCTTCTAACCTCGACATCTTTTCGGCTTCAATAATTTCCCTGATTAGTTTATTATTATTTTTACTTATTACGGTGCAGTTTCTTTCAGTTCTGCTTGACATCTGCAATCTTGGCAATGTATGGCTAAATGTCCGGAAGTGATTCTGTTTATGTTGTAGTTGTGTTCGATTAGTCTATGTGACATCAGTATATGTGACGTCGGGGGTGGGAAGGGGTTGTGTTTTGGCAGTACTTGTTTCCAACTGATCAGAAGAATTTCCAATGGCGACAAATGAAGCCTGCGGAACCCCTACGTCTGCTGAGCAGCACGAAAGAAATATGTTCCATTCTGTTATCTGATGTGGTTGTGCTAGCCATGTAAGTAAGAGTCTAGAACAAACCAGTTGGGCTTCGTAACGTGATGACGGGTACAGTTTCTATCATGAAGGAAGCCATTAGGCCGCAGATTTTGCGGGACGAGCGAAGGCGGCGGAACTTTCTAGATTTCACTCTTCACCCCGCACAGCCATGCCGCGCAGCACGTTCCTGTGGCACCTGCGGCTGTGAGTAGCAAGTATGTCAGGCAGCCTTTAGAAAGGCGGGTGGAAAACAAAGTTTTTCAGCGACCGAATTGATGAGACTGATAGCTTAATGTATTGACATCAAGATAAGTAACCCTGGTTTGCAAGTTTTGTCGTGGGAGAGTTGGTGCTAACTAGAGTGCACTGGGAGTTGTGGAGCATCTAGAGACACACCGCCACATTCAGCTCAAGAAACCTCGTCCAGGCACAGGCAAGTCCTTCGTAATCGTAGAGACCACAAATTAATTAATACACTTGTGTCTGGTTACTATTTCTGTCTCTTTTGACCCTCTGAGAATCGGGAAAATCAGCAAGCAAATTTAATATATGAATTATTCTGAAAAACTGAGAATTAAATCAAAACAAGCTTTGAGAAACAGAATTTTTGACACAGGTAAGCTCCAGAAAACACCCTCCAAATGCCACAAAGGATTCATTCTGGAAACACGGAATGCCACTTATAATGACGCTGCTGCATGTCACGCTAGGCGTAGCAAGGCAGGCTCCGCTGCAGCTTGGTTATGACCTTTCTCGCAAAGGGAAGTTTTGGCATTGCATATGAGGTGATACTTGCCCAAGTCTAGAGGTTACCTTGGCAAGGTAATGGGAGCACCCATGCTCACAAGCATGGTAACTGCCCAGGTCACCGTGGAAGGTCCTCAGCACAAGGCAGGCACCACCGTCTGTCGTAGGTATGATGTGCTGCAATGTTTGATGACACGAACTGTAGCGAAACAAAACATATTTTCCAGTGAAACAGTATCCATAGCTGCAATATGCGTACCAGCACACTGCATGAGTAGCTAATCTCATCGTGCACTTCTTTCTACATTAGAAGCAGTTTAGCCTGAAGGTGTCAGCATATTTTGGTTCCACGTATAAAAAGTCACTCATTCAGATTTACGTCGAATAAACATATTTCACCACGTCGGTGGCTGTGACAGAAAATGCTAAGAAAGGCGAGATAAATCGACGATTGCATGCTTCAAATGGTCAGAAATGGGAAGAAAGTGCCCTAGACACTTTCCTCCCAGTTCTCCTGTGAACAGCAAGGTCGAGGGAGCCCACCAGTGGTGCAACCGGTGGCTTGTACGCGGTGCTCGAACCTGATTACTTTACGATGTTTGGATACTATCATTTCAGTTATGTTGCGATTATATCGATACCTAAAAAACTGTCAAACGCCGATTTAAAAAAATTGTACCTGCTCATTCACGGCTTTTTTAGCTTCGGTTGCTCCCAGTACGGAATAGAGGGTTTGTTCACCAAATAAACGACGCCCTCCCGAGCTTCATTCAGTTCGTCTCTGAAGGCTTTGTTCGTGTTCAAAGCAAGATCTTTGCTCAAAAAGCACTTCGAAATAACAAACAAATTCACACCGACTTTTGGCAACCCTCACCTCATTGAACCGCAGCGCAGTTTTTGCCCAAAGGAGCAGCAAGTAACGACTCTTGAGAACAAAATAATTATCTATAAAAGCTAGACACCTTGCATGGTTCCGGCATTTGAGCACAAGATATTTGACGTCTTTCGGGGAACGCTACAAAAGCTTAGTACTCCAAGAACAGCTTAAACGTAAAAAATTTCAGTTTTCCTCGTATCTGCCTGAACTGGGCGGAGCCCACCAGAATGACGCGATGTATACGAGATCCAAAGCATGTGTCGCAAACTACTGTGTGCAGCACGCCGGAGCAGCCATCTTTCCGCATGTCAGTATGTCAGCCATCTTCCGTAGGAGTCAGTACTCTGGGCTGCACCGGAAACTATTTTCTTGCGTGTGTTTTTCTCATCAAGAAGAGCGTCACACTATCACCGTGCTCCTAAATAGCACGGATGCAGCGTTCAATGTGAACCCCTTAGTGTGCTACAAAATTATCACCCCCTACTTGCGCAAAAAAAGAAAACACCTTCGGAATTTTAATAAAAAGTATATTCTAAAAACATCGAACCCTACCTATAGCCACTCCAGTGTATTATATACTAGGGCATCGCCATGCAGGTTCTCGAGCAGCTTGGGAACGGCTTTTCCCTTGAAATTAATTCCTGGCATTGCATACTAGGCGATACCTGCTATAGTCTACGGGTTACCTTTGCAGGGAGATGGAGGCATCCATGATCACACGTACGGTAATTGCCCATGTCGCACAACATCATGGAAGGTCTTCATGAAGCAGGCAACTTGTCCCGTCGACGGAGACCCACAGATACCCTGCGTATGTGGGTAAAAAGCCTAAAATTTAATTTAGTTACAATTACAACTACTTCTCTCCAAAAGCATCATGGCATGAAAGCTAGTCGCTGTTCATAGATGGGGTTCGCTAGCACAGCCCGGCCTTTTTCGTTCAGCCAGGGCCTTGAGAGTGTTTTGTAGATGCCCGCCACACGCCCTCAAAGTTGAACTGGTGTCGTATTCAAAATTCGGAAGAAATGCCTACAGCCAAGAAGGATAGAATTGTAGGAGGAGGCCATGATGTTAGCTCCGTAGCCCCCGCAACCCAACCTCCATTATCGCCTGCCCCTTTGCCGTCTACTTCCTCGCCCATCATGAGTACCCGTCATCCCTTTTGGTTGACGGTTGTTCGTACGGAAGGACTGGCTGGCGCTGGTGGGCTCTGCGCCTCTACTCATCCTGATTCCCAAATCGAGACCGCGGATGCCCGGTGACATTCGTCGTCTGCTTCCTTTTTTCGGTGCTTTGCTTCGGTTAAGGAACTGTTTTTTGCAGATAGTCTAACGTGCTGAACTAGCTTACCTACGAATTTTAACGGCAATTCATCTTGGATGCGCCCGCGCAAAGCTGGTGTCGCGATGTGTGGTGATATCAAACGTCGAGAGTGCCTGAAGAATTTTGACGTTCCTCAAACGATTTTAAAGTACTAGCAGCTGTGGATTTGTTTGGACGCACTTTATGACAAACAAATCAGCGGCAAGCGGCTGATAGTCAGATCTTCTAAATTGCAAATCGCGACACTTCCCTGATGACTTGCTAGGTGCTTGGATATGGTCAACAAACTTCGAGTGAAACATATTTCTTCAGACTACGGATGCAGAAGGCTCTGCTTCTCGGGGCGCGATGACCCAGGTCCCCTCTACAGCTGATCGAGCCTTCGGACGGCGCTCGAATGCGTGCTCAGAGGGCCGTCCAATGTTACTTTGGTGCCGTCGGACGGCACTCAGGTACAGCCTCGATCAAAACAGTTCGCTTTTATTGTTATTGCGGTCACCGTGTAGGTCACTCACTGAGCTGAGGTGGAGTTGAGAAGGAGGTGAGACGGGGTTCAGTCACCGCCGCGATCAACGACCGAAATCAAGCGGTTCCGCAGCTCGCTGACCCTCGTAAAACCAGGAGAACTGCCCAAAAATTCACTTTACTGCGAATTGTATTATGTTGTGGGGCTTACCGGCGAAACGTAATGCCTGCGGAAGAATAATCTCGACGGTCCTTGTAGCCGCGCACACTCCATAGCTGGCCCCTCCGACGCGCGATGCCAAATACTTTCGATTCCTAGAGCTCGCCTGTTCATCGCAGTTCGCCCAGTCTGCCGCTCTCGGCTGCGCCCGCTATCTCCCTTCCGCTCTGATAACTCCCACTGGACAAAACGAGTGTACGGGTGCGGTGGGCCCGCGGTTTCGGAAAATGCTTTGTGGCCACTTCCCGAACTTATGCTACCATGCTTTTGTGGATACTCACTCTTGTTGAACGAACTGTGAAGTGGGACCGGTCAGTGATTCGGTATTACTTTCGCTGCGATCGGAGGCGTTGATTTGAACCGCTCGTTCTCGAAATAGGAGCCTTATCTCGCACAAAACCATCCAAACACGCATGGGCCGCAACTACCTCACACAACGCTGCGCACACCTTCCGCCATCTTGGGTCCCAGTGTTGCCAGATGGGGAAAACAAAAATCAATGGATAGAACCCAATCGGACTCTTCAAAATCAGTTAATAAAATTATGTACTTTTTATACTCCCATACTATTCTTTTTAGCAAATATCATAAACTATAAAACAACAGTCTGGCTAAAAATAAATTCCCAAATTGAGCTATAATTAAAAAAAAAACTTTGCTATACTGAAATTAGTGTTATTTTCATTCCGTCTCTGTGTTGCAATGTCCGGCAGAAAGTTTTTAGCGTCCAAAAATCGCTTTGATTCTATCAAGTATTCCGATGACTTGACTCAGGGCTGCAAAACAAAAACCCAAAGCTTTCTGCGTGAAAACGAAACTACTTGGATGCGAGTTTCGAAACTACTTGGTGGTCTGGCAGCACTGTACGGGCGGCTATCTTGGTAGCGTTTAGTATCTTGAGTTTCGGTTTCTCCGCATTTCCTTCCAAGGCATGGACGTTCTGCCACTGGGTGCGATTCGGAAACTTTATTGTTTTCTGACTTCCGATCACCCAACGTGGACAAAGAGCTCGACCGTCATGCGTTTCATCTCTGAGGACACTTTCAATTATTTTTTCGATGCGAATACGGATGAAATCGTACTGTTTCGCGGTAGACTGCTCTACGGTATTACATGCGACCCAAAGTTGTTTTTTGTTTCCGTTTTTGTTATTGGCAAACGTTTTCTTTCTTTTATTTTTAGAAAGTTTTGTGTTTTGAAGGAAACTGCTCTGGGCAATATTTTTTCAGGCGTTGCAAGAGCTTAGATTGGTTCCAGGTAGCATTGACCTCAGCCACAGTTGACGGATGCTTCGCTATTGGTGAAGATTTGTTCAAACCTGACAGAGTAACTGCATTGACTTTCTCAAGACTAAACATCTTTTTTACCTCGGCTGCGAAAAAAAAAAAAAAGGAGTTTGTGAAATGAGGTTGGCACCACCCTTGTTGCTCCACTCGACGTCCGCAACGCAAGTTTTCGCCGCCGCGGCCGTCGAATTTTTAGCCACTGCGATAGCAACATCCCGTCTCTATGAATGTTGAGCACACAGACACGTAGTCTGTGTCTGTTATGTTTTCTATTCTGCATGACCCCGCCTTAAATATTCAAAAATATTTTAACAACAAACTCCTGTTTTGTTTTAGATGTGTTTTACAAACCTCGTTTACCTACGCCAGATCAAGTGTATAGAAATCTCAGCAAATTAATGAAATTGTCTTCTGACTTTCCAAAGTAATTAATTATTTCTTATTATACGACATTAAAATGAGGGCTCTGTGGTGTTTTCAGCTTTTGTTGTTACTGTTAACCATACGTATCTTTAAATATAGTTTGTGGCGTAGATTATTAAAACTCTCTGTCTTTTCCTCATACATTAAGCTGATTGTGCATCAAGAAAAACGCAAACCGACACTACAACGCGCTTAAAAAATTAATAGACAGGTTCGGTACAACTTTACCGGACCTGTAAACCGAACTTTAATCATTACCGAACTTTAATCATTACAAAATACCTTTCATGTTTCAAAAGTAGCGCAAGGTGCGTCGATGCACGAGGCACGTGCAACGTGCAGCCCTTGGGAAGATCATGGCGGCGCAGCACAGCACTGAGCTAGATTTCAGACGCCATGTTCTTCCCGGAAGTGGCGTGTGGTACGTGTCTCGAGCATTTCCAACAGTGAATGGCGCCACTTTTCCCAGGATAGAGGGATGGTTCGCACTCCTTATGGCCAGACAAAGGCTCCCCGCAAAAGATGGGCCGTTTGCAGCACTCATTTCTAATCGATCACATAGCAGCACTAATAGAGAAACACTGCGTAGCAAGGATGGTTTTAGAAGGCCAAAGTACAAGACGGCGAGTTTGAAAATCTTTGAAGCGCGGCCCATATGGTGGTGTGCAATCTGTTCACCAATCACAATTAATCGAGCCGCGCTCAAAGTTGATGTCACGTGCAATTGTTGATAATGAGTCAGACCACTGATCAGTGATGAGCAGCTGTTCCTCGGTATCTTGGTCGGTATCCAAGCGAATCTTGGTCGGTCGTCCAAGCGAATCTTGGTCGAATCTTGGTCGGTATCCAAGCGAGCGAAGGCACAGAGACGCAGCACCAGCAGCACTTCGGCGTGACAAGGAAGCGTTGATTACGTCGCGAGACAGGCGAAACTTGCTTTCGACGAGTTGTGCCTTTTTCGTGCGGCACTGCGCTTTCGTAATATTTTCCAGGTGTTCTCAACGGCAAGGATCAACGCTTGCACAGGGTCTTCGAACACTTTTTCAGCGAATGACGACGAACGAGTAGTGCTGCGTCTCTGTGCCTTCGCTCGCTTGGATACCGACCAAGATTCGACGCCATGTGGAATGTGTTTTACGAGTGCAATGTGCGTGAAGGTGTATATGCCTCTGGAGCAGCGTTTGACTTGACTCTGACGACTGTAACTTGCGGCACTCGCAGTCAAGAAACGAGCTTCATCCAGCATTCAAAGGCGACGAAAGAGGGGGAAGGTACGTCTTTTTACGGTTTACAGAATACCGAGGAACAGCTGCTCATCACTGATCAGTGGTCTGACTCATTATCAACAATTGCACGTGACATCAACTTTGAGCGCGGCTCGATTAATTGTGATTGGTGAACAGATTGCACACCACCATATGGGCCGCGCTTCAAAGATTTTCAAACTCGCCGTCTTGTACTTTTGCCTTCTAAAACCATCCTTGCTACGCAAGTGTTTCTCTATTAGTGCTGCTATGTGATCGATTAGAAATGAGTGCTGCAAACGGTCCATCTTTTGCGGGGAGCCTTTGTCTGGCCATAAGGAGCGCGAACCATCCCTCTATCCTGGGAAAAGTGGCGCCATTCACTGTTGGAAATGCTCGAGACACGTACCACACGCCACTTCCGGGAAGAACATGGCGTCTGAAATCTAGCTCAGTGCTGTGCTGCGCCGCCATGATCTTCCCAAGGGCTGCACGTTGCACGTGCCTCGTGCATCGACGCACCTTGCGCTACTTTTGAAACATGAAAGGTCTTTTGTAATGATTAGAGTTCGGTAATGATTAAAGTTCGGTTTACAGGTCCGGTAAAGTTGTACCGAACCTGTCTATTAATTTTTTAAGCGCGTTGTAGTGTCGGTTTGCGTTTTTCTTGATGCACAATCAGCTTAATGTATGAGGAAAAGACAGAGAGTTTTAATAATCTACGCCACAAACTATATTTAAAGATACGTATGGTTAACAGTAACAACAAAAGCTGAAAACACCACAGAGCCCTCATTTTAATGTCGTATAATAAGAAATAATTAATTACTTTGGAAAGTCAGAAGACAATTTCATTAATTTGCTGAGATTTCTATACACTTGATCTGGCGTAGGTAAACGAGGTTTGTAAAACACATCTAAAACAAAACAGGAGTTTGTTGTTAAAATATTTTTGAATATTTAAGGCGGGGTCATGCAGAATAGAAAACATAACAGACACAGACTACGTGTCTGTGTGCTCAACATTCATAGAGACGGGATGTTGCTATCGCAGTGGCTAAAAATTCGACGGCCGCGGCGGCGAAAACTTGCGTTGCGGACGTCGAGTGGAGCAACAAGGGTGGTGCCAACCTCATTTCACAAACTCCTTTTTTTCTTTTTTTTCGCAGCCGAGGTAAAAAAGATGTTTAGTCTTGAGAAAGTCAATGCAGTTACTCTGTCAGGTTTGAACAAATCTTCACCAATAGCGAAGCATCCGTCAACTGTGGCTGAGGTCAATGCTACCTGGAACCAATCTAAGCTCTTGCAACGCCTGAACAAATATTGCCCAGAGCAGTTTCCTTCAAAACACAAAACTTTCTAAAAAAAAAGAAAGAAAACGTTTGCCAATAACAAAAACGGAAACAAAAAACAACTTTGGGTCGCATGTAATACCGTAGAGCAGTCTACCGCGAAACAGTACGATTTCATCCGTATTCGCATCGAAAAAATAATTGAAAGTGTCCTCAGAGATGAAACGCATGACGGTCGAGCTCTTTGTCCACGTTGGGTGATCGGAAGTCAGAAAACAATAAAGTTTCCGAATCGCACCCAGTGGCAGAACGTCCATGCCTTGGAAGGAAATGCGGAGAAACCGAAACTCAAGATACTAAACGCTACCAAGATAGCCGCCCGTACAGTGCTGCCAGACCACCAAGTAGTTTCGAAACTCGCATCCAAGTAGTTTCGTTTTCACGCAGAAAGCTTTGGGTTTTTGTTTTGCAGCCCTGAGTCAAGTCATCGGAATACTTGATAGAATCAAAGCGATTTTTGGACGCTAAAAACTTTCTGCCGGACATTGCAACACAGAGACGGAATGAAAATAACACTAATTTCAGTATAGCAAAGTTTTTTTTTTAATTATAGCTCAATTTGGGAATTTATTTTTAGCCAGACTGTTGTTTTATAGTTTATGATATTTGCTAAAAAGAATAGTATGGGAGTATAAAAAGTACATAATTTTATTAACTGATTTTGAAGAGTCCGATTGGGTTCTATCCATTGATTTTTGTTTTCCCCATCTGGCAACACTGGGACCCAAGATGGCGGAAGGTGTGCGCAGCGTTGTGTGAGGTAGTTGCGGCCCATGCGTGTTTGGATGGTTTTGTGCGAGATAAGGCTCCTATTTCGAGAACGAGCGGTTCAAATCAACGCCTCCGATCGCAGCGAAAGTAATACCGAATCACTGACCGGTCCCACTTCACAGTTCGTTCAACAAGAGTGAGTATCCACAAAAGCATGGTAGCATAAGTTCGGGAAGTGGCCACAAAGCATTTTCCGAAACCGCGGGCCCACCGCACCCGTACACTCGTTTTGTCCAGTGGGAGTTATCAGAGCGGAAGGGAGATAGCGGGCGCAGCCGAGAGCGGCAGACTGGGCGAACTGCGATGAACAGGCGAGCTCTAGGAATCGAAAGTATTTGGCATCGCGCGTCGGAGGGGCCAGCTATGGAGTGTGCGCGGCTACAAGGACCGTCGAGATTATTCTTCCGCAGGCATTACGTTTCGCCGGTAAGCCCCACAACATAATACAATTCGCAGTAAAGTGAATTTTTGGGCAGTTCTCCTGGTTTTACGAGGGTCAGCGAGCTGCGGAACCGCTTGATTTCGGTCGTTGATCGCGGCGGTGACTGAACCCCGTCTCACCTCCTTCTCAACTCCACCTCAGCTCAGTGAGTGACCTACACGGTGACCGCAATAACAATAAAAGCGAACTGTTTTGATCGAGGCTGTACCTGAGTGCCGTCCGACGGCACCAAAGTAACATTGGACGGCCCTCTGAGCACGCATTCGAGCGCCGTCCGAAGGCTCGATCAGCTGTAGAGGGGACCTGGGTCATCGCGCCCCGAGAAGCAGAGCCTTCTGCATCCGTAGTCTGAAGAAATATGTTTCACTCGAAGTTTGTTGACCATATCCAAGCACCTAGCAAGTCATCAGGGAAGTGTCGCGATTTGCAATTTAGAAGATCTGACTATCAGCCGCTTGCCGCTGATTTGTTTGTCATAAAGTGCGTCCAAACAAATCCACAGCTGCTAGTACTTTAAAATCGTTTGAGGAACGTCAAAATTCTTCAGGCACTCTCGACGTTTGATATCACCACACATCGCGACACCAGCTTTGCGCGGGCGCATCCAAGATGAATTGCCGTTAAAATTCGTAGGTAAGCTAGTTCAGCACGTTAGACTATCTGCAAAAAACAGTTCCTTAACCGAAGCAAAGCACCGAAAAAGGAAGCAGACGACGAATGTCACCGGGCATCCGCGGTCTCGATTTGGGAATCAGGATGAGTAGAGGCGCAGAGCCCACCAGCGCCAGCCAGTCCTTCCGTACGAACAACCGTCAACCAAAAGGGATGACGGGTACTCATGATGGGCGAGGAAGTAGACGGCAAAGGGGCAGGCGATAATGGAGGTTGGGTTGCGGGGGCTACGGAGCTAACATCATGGCCTCCTCCTACAATTCTATCCTTCTTGGCTGTAGGCATTTCTTCCGAATTTTGAATACGACACCAGTTCAACTTTGAGGGCGTGTGGCGGGCATCTACAAAACACTCTCAAGGCCCTGGCTGAACGAAAAAGGCCGGGCTGTGCTAGCGAACCCCATCTATGAACAGCGACTAGCTTTCATGCCATGATGCTTTTGGAGAGAAGTAGTTGTAATTGTAACTAAATTAAATTTTAGGCTTTTTACCCACATACGCAGGGTATCTGTGGGTCTCCGTCGACGGGACAAGTTGCCTGCTTCATGAAGACCTTCCATGATGTTGTGCGACATGGGCAATTACCGTACGTGTGATCATGGATGCCTCCATCTCCCTGCAAAGGTAACCCGTAGACTATAGCAGGTATCGCCTAGTATGCAATGCCAGGAATTAATTTCAAGGGAAAAGCCGTTCCCAAGCTGCTCGAGAACCTGCATGGCGATGCCCTAGTATATAATACACTGGAGTGGCTATAGGTAGGGTTCGATGTTTTTAGAATATACTTTTTATTAAAATTCCGAAGGTGTTTTCTTTTTTTGCGCAAGTAGGGGGTGATAATTTTGTAGCACACTAAGGGGTTCACATTGAACGCTGCATCCGTGCTATTTAGGAGCACGGTGATAGTGTGACGCTCTTCTTGATGAGAAAAACACACGCAAGAAAATAGTTTCCGGTGCAGCCCAGAGTACTGACTCCTACGGAAGATGGCTGACATACTGACATGCGGAAAGATGGCTGCTCCGGCGTGCTGCACACAGTAGTTTGCGACACATGCTTTGGATCTCGTATACATCGCGTCATTCTGGTGGGCTCCGCCCAGTTCAGGCAGATACGAGGAAAACTGAAATTTTTTTACGTTTAAGCTGTTCTTGGAGTACTAAGCTTTTGTAGCGTTCCCCGAAAGACGTCAAATATCTTGTGCTCAAATGCCGGAACCATGCAAGGTGTCTAGCTTTTATAGATAATTATTTTGTTCTCAAGAGTCGTTACTTGCTGCTCCTTTGGGCAAAAACTGCGCTGCGGTTCAATGAGGTGAGGGTTGCCAAAAGTCGGTGTGAATTTGTTTGTTATTTCGAAGTGCTTTTTGAGCAAAGATCTTGCTTTGAACACGAACAAAGCCTTCAGAGACGAACTGAATGAAGCTCGGGAGGGCGTCGTTTATTTGGTGAACAAACCCTCTATTCCGTACTGGGAGCAACCGAAGCTAAAAAAGCCGTGAATGAGCAGGTACAATTTTTTTAAATCGGCGTTTGACAGTTTTTTAGGTATCGATATAATCGCAACATAACTGAAATGATAGTATCCAAACATCGTAAAGTAATCAGGTTCGAGCACCGCGTACAAGCCACCGGTTGCACCACTGGTGGGCTCCCTCGACCTTGCTGTTCACAGGAGAACTGGGAGGAAAGTGTCTAGGGCACTTTCTTCCCATTTCTGACCATTTGAAGCATGCAATCGTCGATTTATCTCGCCTTTCTTAGCATTTTCTGTCACAGCCACCGACGTGGTGAAATATGTTTATTCGACGTAAATCTGAATGAGTGACTTTTTATACGTGGAACCAAAATATGCTGACACCTTCAGGCTAAACTGCTTCTAATGTAGAAAGAAGTGCACGATGAGATTAGCTACTCATGCAGTGTGCTGGTACGCATATTGCAGCTATGGATACTGTTTCACTGGAAAATATGTTTTGTTTCGCTACAGTTCGTGTCATCAAACATTGCAGCACATCATACCTACGACAGACGGTGGTGCCTGCCTTGTGCTGAGGACCTTCCACGGTGACCTGGGCAGTTACCATGCTTGTGAGCATGGGTGCTCCCATTACCTTGCCAAGGTAACCTCTAGACTTGGGCAAGTATCACCTCATATGCAATGCCAAAACTTCCCTTTGCGAGAAAGGTCATAACCAAGCTGCAGCGGAGCCTGCCTTGCTACGCCTAGCGTGACATGCAGCAGCGTCATTATAAGTGGCATTCCGTGTTTCCAGAATGAATCCTTTGTGGCATTTGGAGGGTGTTTTCTGGAGCTTACCTGTGTCAAAAATTCTGTTTCTCAAAGCTTGTTTTGATTTAATTCTCAGTTTTTCAGAATAATTCATATATTAAATTTGCTTGCTGATTTTCCCGATTCTCAGAGGGTCAAAAGAGACAGAAATAGTAACCAGACACAAGTGTATTAATTAATTTGTGGTCTCTACGATTACGAAGGACTTGCCTGTGCCTGGACGAGGTTTCTTGAGCTGAATGTGGCGGTGTGTCTCTAGATGCTCCACAACTCCCAGTGCACTCTAGTTAGCACCAACTCTCCCACGACAAAACTTGCAAACCAGGGTTACTTATCTTGATGTCAATACATTAAGCTATCAGTCTCATCAATTCGGTCGCTGAAAAACTTTGTTTTCCACCCGCCTTTCTAAAGGCTGCCTGACATACTTGCTACTCACAGCCGCAGGTGCCACAGGAACGTGCTGCGCGGCATGGCTGTGCGGGGTGAAGAGTGAAATCTAGAAAGTTCCGCCGCCTTCGCTCGTCCCGCAAAATCTGCGGCCTAATGGCTTCCTTCATGATAGAAACTGTACCCGTCATCACGTTACGAAGCCCAACTGGTTTGTTCTAGACTCTTACTTACATGGCTAGCACAACCACATCAGATAACAGAATGGAACATATTTCTTTCGTGCTGCTCAGCAGACGTAGGGGTTCCGCAGGCTTCATTTGTCGCCATTGGAAATTCTTCTGATCAGTTGGAAACAAGTACTGCCAAAACACAACCCCTTCCCACCCCCGACGTCACATATACTGATGTCACATAGACTAATCGAACACAACTACAACATAAACAGAATCACTTCCGGACATTTAGCCATACATTGCCAAGATTGCAGATGTCAAGCAGAACTGAAAGAAACTGCACCGTAATAAGTAAAAATAATAATAAACTAATCAGGGAAATTATTGAAGCCGAAAAGATGTCGAGGTTAGAAGAAAACTGTGTCACTAAACCTTGTCTAAATTTATCAGAAAAAAGAATGAATCAGATTATCTTGCATCCAGATGAAATAAAAAATAACAAAGAAATGTCTTATTGTTTAAAAAGACAGGTGCAGATAAAGAAGAAAAAATACAAGTCTGAGTTGCAAGTCAGTGCTGCGTGAATGTCTCTTCCTTTTGTGTGTGCCTGTGCCTGGTTGCGAATTTCTCGCGCTGTGGAAAAGTATGCAACACCAGCTCGCCCAAACCTCCTTCTCAACATATTTTTAGTGCTGCCAGTAGAAACTTTCACTTTGAAAATGCGATGAGGACCGAATTTGAAAATTAAATGTCGCCAAACAATTGTTTGCGGATGCAAGGTTTTGGTTACGAGGTCAGTCATATCTACTGGTGTGTTTAGCCAATTTTGAGGCGAATTTGTGACCTTGAAAAAAATTAAGGTGTACTGCTACATTCCTCTTAGCCTCCTGAAGAGGTAAATCATTGGATTGAACCCCTACCACATTGTTTTGTCTCATAACTGATGCAGGTATCTTTTTTTTTTCTTCAACTCAGTTCGACGTAGGAGCTGCCAAGGCGTCCTGTCCCTTTCACGTGAACAGTGGCCAGCACTGGAAGAAGAAGCAATCTTTGGACTGCTGTAATCCATTCTTTGGGCAAGTGAATAAATTACTTTGCAGCAGAGACCTGGTGTTTGCACAGCAGCTCCACAGAACAAACAACACAAACACAAATGTTTCTGTGCCCAAAGCCTTCGTAGCTGCTTGAACTTATTGATTTGAGCTCGCAGGTTGGCAATGTTAAGGCAAGATGCAGATATAGTTAACGTCTCTCTAAAAATTGGGGGCACCGTATGCTTGGATGTCTAACTTGATAAACTTGGAACGTCCAGCCGAATTGAAACAAGGATCTAGCCGAACTGAAGCATGCAGCCGAACTGAAGATTTAGCCAAACTGAAGCGTCCAGCCGAATTGAAACTTCTAGCCGAACTGAAGCGTCCAGCCAAATTGAAACTTCTAGCCGAATTGAAGCTTCTAGCCGAATTGAGGATGTAGCCGAACTGGAACGTGCAGCCGAATTGGAACTTCTAGCCGAATTGAGGCATTAGCCGAATTGAGGCTTCAGCCGGATTGGGACGACACCTGAGTTTGCTGGGCCATGCTATTGAGCCAGCTGAGCACAGCTGGCAGCGGCGCGACCAAGGCCACGAGGGGAACGTGATGGTGCTCGAGCCATCCCACCGTGAACCAGTAATTCGGCCACCCCACGGGTGCGTGTCGCCATCTATTGGTTGAACTAACGCCTTGTTCAAGATGGCTGCCCTGGGACCGCAGCCTTAAGGGGAGGAATACAGTCCTACTCAGCTACTTCTCTGGCACACAGTACGTGGGCCAGCAGATTGCCAGAACCTTTCTCCGATGGCAGCAGCTGGCCCTCTGGTTGACGAGCTTAAAGGACCCAGAAGCTGCAGAGTTTTTTGAAGAGATGATGGGCCGCAAGACAATGGGACGCACAGATGCCCAGATTCCCGGCGACGTTGTCGTCTATAACAGGCAAAGCTCAGGCGCCCAGAATGTGAGGTTTGAGGTGGCGCTTGAGAGGACCTTGAATGCGCCACCAGAAAACCTGGTTTATTACCACCGCTTCCAATGCAATGGCATTGTATGGAATTCCGAGGCTTACACAATGCCAAAAAGAGCAAACTGTGTTGCACAACTCAGTGACGGCTCATTTGGCATCGTGCAGGCACTCGCAGTGTTTAAGCAATCAAGCACCAGATGTGATGTGCAACACCTTGTGCTATTATAGAAGCTAATGCTGGTCCCTATGGTTCCTTTTAGGGACAACTAGCTGGATGTACAGATCCTTTCTGTGCGTGAAGGTGCACGGTCTGGTGCTGTCTTTGCTTGCACTTCCCAGCAATTGACATCCAAATGCGTCATAATGGGACGCACAGAGAGCACCTTTCTTGTGATACCCCTGCCAAATAAGATAGAGCGTGACTAAGCTACTGCTCTATCGCTCTCAACCCTTTGCCTAAAATGCAATTACCCTGTCTGTGCTTTTATGCTCGCAATTTTTACAAAGTGGATTGCTCATTCATCATTATGAATCTTTTCTACCGGCTCCTTATGCACATTGCACAGTGCTCCCCTACCTTAGCACCACCGTGCAAGCACCCAAATTTGGCAGAAGAGCGCTATCTTAGAGGCTATCGTTTCAACTGTCCATCATGTTACTGAGCATATGCAACCTCCAGACCAGGAGGAGGCTGGAACCGCTTAGGTGGCTAACCAGTTGACTCGTATGTTTTGGTCATTATGTAATAACATCAAGAAAGACGTAACCAATTTTTATGGCTGTGTGGTCACGACCGATGGGCGACACATTCTGTGCCGTGTAGCCGCACTGGCTGGCCCTGCTGCGAGAATGACGCATTTCAAAGCTGTGTTTTTGTAAACTGATAGCTGGGTTTTCGCGTGCATACTCACCAATATTGTTAGATGGCCAGAACACCCAGCAATCAGTCAGAGACCTGTGCAGCCAATTAGCTCCCCCACACAGTTCTGGAGGTTCCATGGAAAAGCCATGTATTAGTCATTACAGATCTCAGTGCACCAGCACCAAGGCCTTTTGGTTGTTTCTGAAAATGTGTACAAACAATTTTTAATTCTTATTTTTGTCTGTTTTTGTCATTGTTATTAAAACATACTTACAATGTCCTTTTTCAATCCAAGCGTCCAACTTTTAGAAATACATTTTATAGGCAATTGTACAAAACAAAATGTTAAATATTGTTCTGACATCCAAGCCTTCATTGTTTTACTGAGCATACCAGACAGAGTTCCCCTTGCTTTAAGAGAATAAAATGTGTTTTCTGGAACAACCACTCATTTCACAAAATTAGTTTCAATGTCGCAATACTGTGCCTGCAGCATTGAGTGAACGTAGGTCAGATGACGTTTGAATGTGCAGTTGAAGATAGTATGGATGCGAAACGAGGAGTCCGAGGCCCCACATTCGTTCTGGTTGTTATGCTATTTCTGCAGTGCCGTCACGTATTCATGTAGCATGCCAAGCTATGTGCCTTCGAACAAAGTTCTGCGAGTTACGAAAGACTATTCCTAAAAGCTCTTAGTGCCAGCACTTCGAAGCACACGTTCACTGAAACATTTCGCTAACAAACTGAATTGTCACTGCCACATCAGGCAGCATACCTCCAAGTACACGACTGCCGACTGGTTCGCGTCCGACGGGCCCTCATTGTGCTGTTAGAGTGCTGTCGGAGGGTGGTGAAATAAGCTGAATGTGCAATTGGTACGGTTGGAGCACTGTGCGTGGATGGACGACGCCTAAATGTTTGGTTGGAACGCCATCGGACGACACTTGAACGCCAGATTAGAGCTCCGTCGGAAGGCAATCTAGGAATAGCAAAATATAAATAAGAGAAGGACATAAAAGACGACGACGGACAAAACGTTTTCCAACTGGCAGCAAACGTTTGCTGCCAGTTGGGAAACGTCGAGTCCGTCCTCGTATTTTATGTCCTTCCATTAATCATTTTTTACCCCTACCTGCACGCTCTTCATTCCAAGGAATAGCATTTATTGAAATGTCAGCTACAAATCAAAATAGAACAGGAAGAATATAACTAATGGCGAATTCGAGTGGTCTATCGTCGGCAACTTCTTTTGCCGGAAAACCGACAATAGTGTTTGCGTGGTCAGTTTGCGGCCGGCGTGCACCGTTCGGGTGGTGGTTCCCCAGCAAGCAACGGCAACTTTCCGGCGCCTTTTCCGCCCGAGCTCCAAACGGCCGGGCGAGTAGGCGCCAGACTGTATCCGGTGTCGTCACTTCCGAAATGGGAGAGGAGGTCAGTGAGAAAAATATGAACGAAAGAACGAAACTGATCAGATGTCACTTCGGCAGCCGCTACTCGAGCCAATCCAAGTTGCTGGGACATGGGTGATGGCGGCGACAGGCTCTCGCTAACGGTGTAGCGCGGGGAAGAGGCGAAGTAAACTGCCACCATCTGGCGTTTCGTGTTCGGGTGGCGAGGGTCACGTGGTGTGCCCAGGGCCAGATTAAGGTACGGGCTAAAGGGCAGCAGCCCAGGGCCCCAGGCTGCCAAGGGGCCCCGTGCTGGCCCCTGGAAATATGAACGAAAAAGGAAACGAAAAAGAAGGCTAGTCGGTTTCAGTTTAAAACAGTTCAAACCTAAAGGAGGATCACATAGTATCTGGGCCCTGGCGTTCTAGTCACTAGTCTTGCCAAAACGTTGCCTTCTCTAGACGAGCTGGTGTTCGTGAACTTGTTGTAAAAGACTGTACTAGAGTAACAAAATATTAGCGTTGCATCCCACCCTTCTCGTGGAGGGCAGCAAAGCTGTCGATTCTGGCAGTCCCGTTTAAAGTAGCTCCTAATTGAAGCCAGACGGTTGGACGGCCACGGGATTCCTTTTGTACTGGGGCCCCGACGAATTTCCCGGAGAATGGTGGCTTGGAAGGCAGGCACGAAAAGTGTTGCCGAAGGCTACACTAGCAACATACAAGCTACACATTTATATTCTTTTTCTTGTCATTTAGCGTAGTTCCATATGGAAATTTTCCTCTGAAACGGCAAGTTTTAAAACAAGCAAAAAGAAATATCGGTGAACCTCCCGAAGCCATCCTTTCTAACCACTAACAGGCGTGTCAAGGAGCCGGTTCTTGAGATGTCACTCAAAAGTTTTTGAGAGGCATCAACTGCAAGAGACTGCTCTGGAGTCTGCGTCTGATCTCAGAGATCTGCCAGTGCGAGACAACACTTTTCCTACCTCTGAAGTATGACCTATTATTTTTAGCTTAAAGTAATACGTCCAAATGGAAAAAAAAAGTTCTTAATTAGTCGGCAGAGACACGTACTGTATAATGTGTGGACTGTAAAAGACCGGTGCCACGTCAGGCTTTTTTAGCCTTTTGCACTGGTCTTCTTTCGGCCGCTAACCGAGGAAAAACAAAGAAAGAAAGAAAGAAGTAAAGTGTAGACTTGATCACACACAAGTTCATTGGAACGCGGAGTCATTATTTTCAACCTTTCAACAGTGTTTTACGAGGCCCTGCTCAACATATCATTTTCCCTAATCGTTCATTGCTTTGCGTTTTGTACCTCTTAGTGAGTGATTGGCTATTTCCGAGACAGCCTCTAATCTACAACCGCATTTGCTTCATTTCCACCCAGTGAAATCCTAATTTCCTAATCATCGAATCTACAGATACAAAAACTTGCCGAGATATATCATAAAATGAACGATATTTGTATTTTATAAGTTGATGAAACATACATCATCGTCATGGTCGTTACCACGACCACTATCGTCACCATAGTCAGTATATCACCACCATTAGGGGTTCTGCCGGCTCCTTCTCGCCGGCGATTGACCACCTGAATTCGCCATAATATGACACCCTTCTCTAATCTCTGTTTTGTAATGATGGAAGGCCACTTATGACAGGTCAGCAAACCACCAGAAAATATGCCAGAACCATACATGACTTGCACGTGACATCAGTCCACACTCTTTTCTGGTGGTGAAAAGCGCCTTGTTAACGCAGTGGAAGCTACGCTCTCACACGCCCTGTCCCCCATCGTGTTCCCCAAGGCCCCCGTTTCTGGTGGCAAGGTTAACACAGTGGAGGCTACACTCTCACGAGCCCTTTCCTCCATTGTGTCTGGCCAAGTGACGTAGGTGCAAGGCATATGTATTGAACGGGGCAAGCGCACTTACATAAAAGTGTGCGTGGTGAACATACGAACGGAAACACCTGCATGTCCCTGGACTGTCAAAGCCTGTGCACCAACTCTGACGTTCAGCACATGGTAGTAGGACAAGTAACACATTAACTGGGCGAACTGGGAACCCAAATGCAACAAAACACCTTTTGCCTGTTAGATTATCTGCCCATAAGAACTGATTAGTTAGGCTACCACAACACGAAGATGAGTGCCTAGAAGTGAGCCAACGTTCAAAATGAACACGTAGAGGTCATTCAAATTGCTTCGAAGACCTTAATGGGTAGGCGTGGTAGGCCTCAATTCGCGTTTTAAAACCGGACTTTCCAGCATTGTAAACTAAAAAAATAGAGACGCAGCACATTCGCGAGTCAAAGAAGAACAAGGAACAGGTGGAACAAATAATTGCACTGTGTTATTTCTCGCTTTTGTTGTCAAAGAAACTGTTGCGTCGGAGGCTTTTTGCGAGAATTGGTGAACTCACTCGAAACAGGGATGATAGTGAAAATTTTTATAAAGTCTCGGTTTAACAACTTATCGAGATTTTAACATTGTAGTCGGTCTCGTGGCGCACAGATTCACACATTCCGTCTCCACCCGTAAACGCAGACGAGAGGTCTCGCATACTTTAACATAGAAATCGGTCTACACGCAGTACAAATTCACATGTTGCGTCATCGCCGGCACACACAGACGAGACTCACACGCAGGGTGGACGGGGCTCGTTTGCACTCAAAAAGGAGCCCTCATTATGTGACTGCACCGATGACGGCGAGCGGCCGTCCATGGACACTGATGCAAATCGCAACGTCGTAGGTACGAAGAACACGCTCCGCCGGAGACTGGTCGTCGATGCATGCCATTCAGCCGATCATACCTATTACGAATGTTGGCACGATAAGACGCGATCGTAGATCGTCACGCTCACACCATATGCCGTTGAGAACATGGTAAAATGGGTTACAAATTGAACTAATTATCCGTTGGCAGTCGAGCCGGTCGAGCCGCCGAGCGCCCAGCTGCTGCCACCGGAGGTCCGCCCAATGTTGCTTGTGTTTCGTGCGGCAGCGAGCGCGGCGAATGTGGCTAGGCTTAGCCCTTAGCTACTTTTAGCAAGCTTAGCGTAAACACGAAACATTCTCCCAAAGTACTTTCTTAGCATGTTTTTCGTAAGCTAAAGGAAACATGTAATATAATACTAGTACGTTAATTAAAGCATACTTCCAAAAGCCTTTCAGCACTTGTCATTAGCATTTTTTTCGCAAACTGAAAGCGCCATACCCACTACTACTAAAAGGACACTTGAACCGCTCTGGAAACCCCTTTCAAGGTTGACTAGCATGCTTAAAGATGTTAATATTGTGCCCACTTCAAGCATACTTCGGAAGGACGCTTTTAGAGTAAACCCACTTCTAGGTAGCATTCTCTCAGCATACTTTTATTAGTCTATTTTAAAATTAGTATGTTAAAAGATCAAAAAGTATGTTCGAAGAAGGCTGGTTTTCGCTGAGGGTTGTGCTGCAACATGACGGCCCCTCAAAAAACAGTAACTTAGCTGCATTGGGCCTCAAAAAACAGATTCTCAGATCACAGTAGCCATAGTTTATTGCACTGTGCCGCAACAAGACGGCCCCTCAAAAAACAGTAACTTAACTGCTTTGTGCCTCAAAAGGACAGCTTCTGATATCACAGTAACAATAGTTTATGGCAGTGTGCCGCGACATGACGACCCCTCAAAAAACAGTAACTTACCTGCATTGTGCCTCAAAAGGACAGCTTCTCAGATCACAGTAGTAATAGTTCATTGCACTGTGCCGCAACAAGACGGCCCATCACAAAAACAGTAACTTAGCTGCATTGTGCCTCAAAATGACAGCTTGTCAGATCACAGTAGTAATAGTTTATTGCACTGTGCCGCAACCTGACGGCCCCTCAAAAAACAGTAACTTAGCTGCATTGTGCCTCAAAAGGACAGCTTCTCAGATCACAGTAGTAATAGTTCATTGCACTGTGCTGCAACATGACGGCCCCTCAAAGAACAGTAACTTAGCTGCATTGTGCCTCAAAAGGACAGCTTCTCAGATCATAGTAGTCATAGTTCATTGCACTGTGCCGCCACAAGGCGGCCCCTAAAAACACAGGAAATTAGCTACATTGCGCCTCAAAAGGACAGCTTCAGAACACAATAGTAATAGTTCATTGCACTGTGCCACAACATGACGGCCCCTCAAAAAACATTAACTTAACTGCTTTGCGCCTCAAAAGGACAGCTTCTGATATCACAGTAGTAATAGTTCGTTGCAGTGTGCCGCGACATGACGACCCCTCAAAAAACAGTAACTTAGCTTCATTGTGCCCCAAAAGGACAAGCTTCACAGATCACAGTAGAAATAGTTCATTGCACTGTTCCGCAACAAGACGGCCCCTCAAAAAACAGTAACTTAGCTGCATTGTGCCTCAAAAGGACAGTTTCTGAGATCGCAGTAGTAGTAGTTCATTGCACTGTGCCGCAACAAGAGGGCCCCTCAAAAAACAGGAACATAGCTACATTGCGCCTCAAAAAGACGGCTTCTCAGATCACGGCAGTAATATTTCATTGCGCTGTGCCGCAACACACGACTCCTAAAAAAAAAATCACAGTACTGTGCTTCAAAATGACAAGTCTTCGGATCACAGTTTTGACGACAAACCCGTGTCCAAAAGAAAAAGCAAATGTGGTCATTAATAATGAAGGAAATCTTGAGTACATGTAAGTAGTGAAAAGTATAAAAAAATATAAATGTCTCCAAATACAACAAATGTGATATCTGGAATAAAATGTCAGAGTCAACAAGATGACATACACACCTTGAGCGGCTGAATGGCAATGAGAACACTTAACTTTACCTGGTTGATGCATGGCGAAAAAATAGTCAGGAACAATTTATGAAAAAAGTTGCAGCAAAAAGGAGGACATCACCTATTTATCACATTTAAATAAAAATTACTAGGGACTAACAAAAACGTAACATACATTTTTGTTTAAAGCATTAAAATAAAGATACTAAATTAAAAGAAATGTTCATTATTTTAAATAGTCACGTAAGGACTCTAAACACATGTTGAAATGTAACTAAGTTGTCGATGCCCATATAAAAAATTCCCTCAGTTGTGCACCTACCGTATAAAGTAAAATATAGATCGAAACGGAATATAAGTCGACTCCCTAATTTACAAGTTGCAAAAACCGAGCAGGCAGAAAACGCGAGAAAAATGACCTTCAATCCTTTCCCCGACTCTTGTGGTAAAGCCCCATTCGCGGCGTTTAGACAAGAAGGCAGGTTTTTGTCCGGTTTCTTCCAAAGTGACACAGGAATGCACGTGCCCCATCGCCGCTTCTGCCCTCAGCCCCAGACCATAAGAGCGTTCAACGCACCACAACCGCGCCGTGACTTAACAGAGATTAAGTACAAAATGAGCGTGCTGGCAACGGTACATAAACATGAGGAAGATACACAGAAAGGAGGGAAGGACAACGCAGACTTCAAACTAGCAACAACATTTATTGACCCCAAGTTTGCATATATAGGTGAAGGAGGGGGAGGGTGAAGGGCTCCACACTGGAAAGGGGGAAAGCGATGGGAGAGGGTGTAGAGGCAAAAGAGTGAAGGAAGATCCCGTGAGGTGACATCTAATCGCTTGGAGCCGCGGAAAAGAGGGACCACAGCAGAGATGAGTTTGCGTATATAAGACGAGGTCATCTTTTTGAGGTCCATCTTCCAAAGTAAATTGATCTATATTCCGGTTTTTACGGTCGTCGATGGTGCAACTTACTTTTTCATATGCCCTCGACAATTACAATAGACCGTATTCTGATGTGATGAGTTGCCTCCGGGTAGGCGGAATTTTACATTTTACTCGTCGTTTAGGTGATCGCGGCGTCTCCTCTGGGATTCGTGGACTAATTTTAACAATTTAAATTTGGTATCACTGAGCAATAAAGGGTGCACGCGCCGTAGCTCATGACACAAATAGACTGCGAATGCCATAAACGGTATCGTCAAGTCCAATGGCTGTTGCCGAGGCGCATTCGCCATCTGCCTCGTGGACTCTGCGATCACCTGCAGTAAGGCAGAACTATCTTGCGCCTGAGGAGGCCCTGTCCTCCTTGCCCGCCTCGGAGCCGGCGGGTGGACTGCTGGTTCAGCAGCAGCGGGCGGCTGTGCAGGAGCAGGTTGCTGTGCTGGAGGAGGCTGCTGAGTTGGAGCCGGCTGCTGCGGTGGAGAGTGACCTTCACAGCTGGTACCAGCGGAGGCTGGTTCCAGCTGTGAATGGCGTGGCGGCTGATGGTCTCGTTCCAGCTGCAGGAGCACCTAGCATGTTGCTGACGGAGCCAGGTTATCCAGCGTTGTGTCGTATGGAAAGGACCGGGCCAGGACAGTTTCGTTAAAAGGGGCCCCGCAACAACTTTTTCACTGGTTTTTAGTTTGCACCGAAACTGAGCGCACTGAACGTAGTAACTTAATGACACTTTTCTTTTCTCGAATTCTGATTTGTTTTAAAAGTAATAGGGAAATTAGAATTACAAAAACAAGCGAAAAATAACCTCCTTCATGACGTCGTAGGTGCTGGCTCGAGTGGCCGTGAACTAGAGGAGGGGTGGTGAGCTCATCGAGCGCTCACGGCTGCCGCATTCCGTGTCGACGATCAACACTTCGAAAAGTATAAATATTCCAGTTAATTTTGAAGCCAATATCAAATAGCGTATGATGCGAAACTAATATTTGATAATTAGAACACTTGTGCAGCCCTACTTTTCGCACATATTACTGTACTTCCTTAATTTTCAGTGGCATCGTCAAGAATGCCACGTGCCAGACACTTTCAGTTTCCTTTTTGAGAACAGTTCCCTTTTGGCGCAGACATGGTGCAAATTGTGCACAAATACAACATTTGGAGCTGCATGTAGCATGGTTTTTGTTCTGGCGCAGTTTGGCGAAAAGGGCGCAGCAGTTCCACTACTGCACGTGGTTCGAGTAATGAAAACTGTAAAAAAGCCTTCACCTCATTTGAGGTTAAGGAAGCAGAGCTTAGCACAGTAAACTCTCACTTGAGCGAACGTCGGTTGAACAAATATTTCAGAATAACAAACATTAAAACAATCCCTGGCCATTTTCCTATGCATTCTATGCAAAAATGTTTCAATTAAATGAATTAATAAATTTCGGAAAAAACTAATATTTCAGTCCAACGAACTTGATCGGTGGACCAAGGATTATTCTTGCAATCAATGCAACGAAGTTTTGTGCTCTGCAGTGCTGGCGTAGCCGATGCCCACCCACCGCCGCCGCCTCTGCAGTGGCGGCGTAATATCGCTGGCGTTTACAGCACTGCCGAGGCAAAGTGGCGGCGCGATAGACGAAAACAAACCATGTGGTGCGTCTGTTTTTCTTTGTCATTGGTTCGTTTCGGCCATCTTAGCTTTGGGTAACAACGGTAGGACGGCAGTTTGTGTGCCCACTTTCATAATGAGTACAACGAAGTGAAAGCGGTTGTCTCTATCAGACAAGCAGAAAATCCTTCAGTGTCTGGACAATGGTCAAAGGCGAGTGGACGTTGGGAAAAACTATGGGATCCCACCGTCAACGTTGTCAACGACAGTGAAGCAAAAGTTGAAGCTTGAAGGAGAAACTGCGTTCAATCCCAACAGGAAACGACTCTGCACAAGATATTTCGAGCCAGTGGACGATGCCCTTGCGGTGTGGCATTGTCATAGCAACAAGCTGTGCCAGAGGAAGTGCAAAAAAAAAACATAGACTATCTGGACAGCTTCGTTTCTTCATGCACTTTAAGAGCGCCAATGCAAATGAAAATAAGTTTTTTTTGTCAAAATGAGAAAGTCAGCAACGTAACTGTTATGCGCTTTGTATATATTGATGTACGTGACTCGATAAATGGCATCTGACACTTTGGCTCGATGTATGCTGTACCCTATGCTGTTCCATATTCTAGTAAATATATTCAGTTTCGTGAATTTTCAGTGAACTATTTTCTTGGGTCCCTTAAAGTTCATTCAAGTGAAGTTTTACTGTATTTAGCTGTGCATCATCAAAGCCAAATGATGACTGCCACATTTGTCACATTTATGAAAACAATCAAAACATTATTCGAGTGCTTTCAAAGAAGAAATACAAAACAATTCACCAAGGCAATAGCCAGGAACACCGCATACAGAACAAAAAGCAGCATAGGTAAATGCCGTGGCATAGAAACATTGGGTCACCCCCAGCTTAAAAACGGTTTTGTCAATTCAACACTATGCATTCTTCTTCTACTTCTAATGCTTCACCCCTGTGTCTAAGAGTCGACTGGTCCATGAGAGTTGCAACAGACTCTAGTCCGTTGCAACTCAAGAGTAGGAGACCCGGAGCCCTCCCCTCTTTCAGCATTGACACGGTAAACGCTGGGGTCTGCGCTCCTCCTCTCTAGCATTCACTCTGCTAATGAGGAAAGCGCGAAGGGCTCTGTCTCCTGCTATTGTGTGGCAATACACTGTGCAGCGCCCCATGCCAGATATCAGCGGCTCTGCCGACTTTCACATTGTCAGAGGCTGAAGTGTCTCAGATTGCACATGTCCTTGCAAACATGTTGGGAATTATCGAGAAAGAAATTGTGAGCAGCTAGAACATTACGTTGGTGTACTCCATGGCGTTGTCTGGCTCCACAGCTTCATCCATGTCCTTCACCTCAGTGTAGTAGACCTCCATGAGCAGGTCTGCCCACATAAAAAAGCATGAGTGTCGCGGTAACCTATAACTCCGGCAGGGTGATTAGGGGACAAGCTGCCCCTCACCTGTATAGTGCAGGAGAAATAAAAGGTTTTGCACGCATGTGATATATTTTCTGTCCGACACATAGCACACTTCTTTAAACCATCCTGATGGTATTTTTAATGACCTGAAATTATATGGTGCTTTGGACATAAAGATGTATTATGAATGCAGACATTGTCCCCTTTATGTTCATAACCAATACAATGAACTGGATATGGGGTTAAGTGCATAGTGGGTGTCACTGCACATTTGTTGATTTGTTGTACAAAAAATTTGTACTGATTTGTTGTACAAAAAATTAGGAACTAATTTAGAGCTATTTAAATTTCACAAAAGGCATCATAGAAGTCCTGAAACAGTTTCATCATTTAGCCACGATGTCACTAGACTGCAGAGGTTTTATGGACAACACGTCTCAGCTGAGAAAAGCTCGGCATTTTTAATATGTAAGGAAACTTGCCTCTAGCGGTAACCCTGGCCGCGGTTGGTTGAGCTGCAGGCCTAGCAGCAGCTGATTGCGGCCCACTTGTACTGGCGACCGCTATGGGTCTGGTAAAAGAAACAAAAAATGTGAAACATTCATACTAAGAATCAGTTGCACTGGTTACAGTAAAATATCTAGCATAATACCGTCGGTGCTAGATCTGGCCCTGCAAAAAAGCCCGTAAATTGAAGAGGGGCCATGTGGGCTCCCTCTCATCGTCTCGTCCGGCACCACTGCGGCTGCTGGTTATTTTTTTTAATTCACGAGCGAATTTGGCACGTAGCGCCCGCCATGCCTGAATGCAAGCGTCCTAGTCTGCCTGCAGTGGAGAAAGCAAATGCTCAGATAAAGGAATGCCATTTTTTGGTAGGAAATAGTAATTGTATGATAGCAATCTTAATTAAACTGAAACTTAGTACCCACAATCTGTGTCCACCATGCTGATATCTGACTTACTGGGAGAGTTTACTTCACTTTGCAAATTTTAAAACACAAATCGTACTCCGAATCCTAAACGAGTTGTAACTACCATTGCAGCAATAAGCTATGTCTGAAGTGGTTCGATCTGACTACATGCTTTCTCGTCACGTCTGGAAGACAAGCAGAGGTTGATGCACCCAGAATAGCGACTAGCGCGAATCTCGCATCATCAGTTGCTTGCCGAAAAATGAATTGCGGCTGATGATCGAGCGTTCGCGCGTGGTGAGCACGCTCGTGCGTTTGTTTTCCCTCGGCGTGTGCTCTCATTGTTTACCCGACGAGTACTTTTATCTGCGTTTTCTTGAAGGAATGGTAGTGCGTGCATAAGTTCCCCGTCAGCGCGCACTCTCGATTGGAATGTGGCTTTAAAGCATGCGATTTTATTTTTAACGAGAGTTCGTGGAAATGTAACGGATATTGGTATATTTGCACGCCGCATTTATTTATTGCTTTTCTTCTGGGTGGAGGGTCATAAAAACCCAGGGCACATTACAACTTAAAATGAGAATCTGACAACCCCGAGCAGATTCCACTCTGCGAGCACGAACAGGCCGTGGCCGAGGGCCCCGCGCGAGCTCGTCCGAGTCTCGACAAAACGCCGCTCGGACAAACACAGTGAATCGGGATACAGATAAGCAGTACGGTGGGTAAATAGGACCTTGTAACATGTCACAGGCAATATTAAAGCGCCGAAAAATACGAGGACACGGGGAAACACGCAGACTGCTTGCTTCCTGTTTCAGTCCTTTTGGCGCTTTTTTGAAATTGGCGTTATGTACTTAAACAGTAGTCACCTACAGCGATCTCTAAGGCATGCCAGCAGTTGGCACGCTTTACTGCGTCCTTGTAGTCCAGGCGGCGGGCGTTCCACAGCCACGGATACATTTCCACGTCATTGATCAGGTCCTCTTCCGAGCAGACCTCACCCGCGTTCCTCGCCTCCGCCGCCATCATATCAGAACGAGGTGACGAGGCGGGCGCGTCGTGATTGGTCGGTTGTTTCGGTTGTTTCCAACGCAGCTGGGGAAGTTGGGCTCGCTCCAACTCCTTGCGTTGTGAACGACACGCGTGTGCGTCCCTCCGTCGCTATGGCGCCGAAACAACCGTTCCAAGGGTCTGCAACCATCAGGGTTGCAGACCATTGGAACGGTTGTTTCGGTTGTTCCGGTCGGTCCGGTCGCTACGGACGCATGTGTGTGAACGGTCTAACTTTCGGTATCGGTATAGGTCACAGCGAGGAAAAAGTTGAAGAAGGCCTATCTCATGTTGTTCATGTGTTGAGTTACCAGGGCAGTACACTTGAAAATGGTAACTGACATGACGACAGAAACATTCATGCCTGCGTTCTGACGATTTGTGACTAGAAGAGCAGAGCCATGGGTGATCTACATTGACCAAGCGTTGGCTTTTAAGAGAAGCAAGAAAGAAAAATGCGAGGTTTGGAATATTGTAAGAGATGAAGAACTGCGTATTATTTCGAGAACAGGAGGATGAAATGAAAGTTTACTGCGGGACCTGCCCAGGGGTGGGGCGGACTTTATAGGCGTTTGAGCAGGTCAGTCAAGAACACTTTGAAGAATTTGCACGACGCGTCTTGACTGAAGAAGAGTTAGTGACTTTCGTCCCTGAGGTGGAGGCAATCATAAAGTCTGGATCACTGACCTGCGCGTACAGTGACGCGCAAGAGCCCCAGCCAGTATCACCGTCGAACTTCAAGACATGGAAAAGACTTACATCGTTAATAAAACCGTCCGGCTCCAACTTACAAAATGAAGACCCAGCATCGCAGCGAAGGCTCTGGAAACTTAGAGGTTTCACCAAAGCGTTCTGGCAATGACCGTCGGAGGAATACCTAACAGGGCTCCGATCAATGTACACGACGTGAAGGTCAAGCAGACCACTCAAAGGTTGGGGTCCTGGTTTATTTACACAGAAGCCATTAACCGCGGAAGCTATGGAAGATGTGAGATGTGAAGCAGTTGTTCCTCGGGAAACACGGAAGAGTAGGAGTCTGCGAGATCCGACTTTCATCAGGTGCGGTTGCAAAACGACATATACAGCTTGTGTGCCGGCGAAAATGTGGTTAAGAAGAGGCTCTGTTCCTTATTAAGGGGGATGGATTAAGAAACCATTCAGCGGAGCGAGAAGTCGAGGATGCTCGTGGACAGGGCCCGAGCACCAGCTGTTTTTTTTTCGCTCTAGAAATTTCGGTTGGAAAAGGGGTGAATGAGTAACACTATTGCCTGTGATTAAAGCAGAGATATACCTGTCGTTGGCGCTTTGGCTCAGTGGTTCGACAAATATCACGAATAACTCGTACGTACTAGGAGAGTGGAACATTTCTCAGGCACGTAGGTGAAACAATGGTCAGTTACGGCGTCTTTATTTTAAATTTATTCTATCAAGAATGGTGCTAAAACTTTTTTGTACAAGTATTTTTCTGTGCACTGCAGGACATGTTTAGCAAGAACACGGCGTCGGCGCTTCCCGGCATTGGATATATACGTGCCTACAAAACAATGGACATCTGGAAATAGAGAGAGACGGCAAGAGCTATGCAGTAATACTAGACCAGTTACTTCTTTTGCATGCAGACGATAAACAAATGAGGGCAAAGTAATATAATCCGATTTAAAATAAATAAGTGCTGCCATAATCTTTCTTCTTATGAATATGTGCGAAGATGCTTTTTCCGCGTTCAACACAACACCCGCGTTCTCGAAATTTTTGAAAATATGGAGAAACCTGGGAACAAGAGCTCGATAAACTTTGCCCGACACATTACATAATAAAAAGCCACACCTTCCATTGCCCACAGTGTTAATTTTGTTTACATTTTGAATGCTTGTAACCGCATGTAAAGATGTGTGCACAACGCGGGTCATTTTCAGATAGTGACAACCCGCATCTATCGGATATATATAGGCGCCACCGGAATGCAGGTGAACCTATAACTCACTGTACACTTATTTCGATTATTATTTTGCTTTAACCGTGGCTACTTTTTAGATACCTAAAAAAAAACAAGAGTATAGGACTCAAATATAGCGAACTTCAACATTATTCACTGTCAGACGAACGCTTCAACTAAAGCAATGCAAGTTTTGCAATGTTTCCAAAGGCACAGTGCTTAACGAACCTAAACGGACCATCGGAGCGCGGAGCCTCGTGAACCTTCTGCGACATCTGCCGGGAAAAGCGTACAATCTGGTGTCGCGAATCGTACATGCGTGTAGTTGGAACGAGAGTAAGAGGCTGTTCACGATCGATACGCAACCCCCGATAGGTGATTACTACAAAGCGCGCATCTCAATTGTAACCGCTTTTTTATTTATAGCTTGAAACTCGCAATCTTTCCTTCTCCTTCATATGTGAAGTGGTATTTTCCTAAACATATATTTAAACAAACAATGAAGATGAAAGACATTGTGTGTATTCAGTCTACAAAGAGTGCACACGTGTCATGAAACCGCGCATTTATTTAATATGAACAGTGATATCACTGTGTGTGGTGGTCACTTTTAAACAACTTTAACCTCTGGATAGAGACATATCTGTTTACGCTTCAGCAATAAAGAAAAAAACATCCATGTTGCAACCTACAGGCTATCGTTGATTAGCTAACAGGAGTTCTGCGTCGAGCACGAACAGCCGCTGAGTGCTTGTTCAGCTGTGCGAATGGGCAACTCGTGAAACGAGATAAACCACTTCTTCTGGCAGATGGCTCCACAGGTACGCGAAGAGACTCGCTCCGCTGGTCAATTTCGTTTCGTTGAGAACTGTACACCGTTTTCTGTACGACCCAAAGTAAACAAATTTATTCATGTACTTTAAGTTATTTATTATACAAGTTAAATTCACGCGCGCTATCCAATAGAATTCTACAGGACCGCCATAAAAGTTGTCGCTGTGTGCTTCAATTTGTGTCCCGGAAGTTCCATATTTACTGGCGCCAGTTCAATCTCTAGTTTACATATAATAACTCGTGTGTAATAAACGTCATGAGTAATGTAGCGTCAGGTGGCCGAACAATATATTTTTAATACATTCGCCAACGGAAAAGCTAAGCTGGTCATCGAATGACCAATTTCTTCAATCACAAAACTTGAAGACTGTGACTAATGTTTAAAGCTTCTTTGGTAATTTAGGAAAGTCGGTGAACAATTCATCACTGGATTGCTTTTTATTGTTGTCTGCAGCATTAACTGTGTGCCCTTTAAAGGTAATGAATATGACAATTAAAATAATCCCCGTATGTCAGAATATAGAAAGTAGGGGTGTGCGAATAGTAATTTTTGAAACCGAATCGAATACAAATCGAATAATTGTGGCACCGGATGGAATGCGAATTCGAATCGAGAACTTTTCGAATAGTTTCCGCATAGAAGGTAGACTGCTACAAAAGACGAGCAAAGAGATTATAAAATTATTTTTATTGTTCCAAAATGTTTCTTAAAATTATTGTAAAATTCTACTATATGATTATGACTAGAGTTCAACAATATAAAATTAAATAAATACAAAAGCTACTCCAATATTAGAATACTAAACGTAATATCACTGTTCACGCAAAGGCTGAACATAAAATCGCAACTCGTTTGAGCCTGGTACATTCTGAAGCATTGTACTAAGTAGGAACCCTACATACTCCTTTTATTCGTTGTACCAGGCGTTCTTGAATCGGGAATGAAGGAAGGTGGCAAGGGCATGATGTGGCCGTGTGCTTACGTCCAGGAACCTTCTTTTCACCGATGGGAGAAGATTCTGGGAAAACGTATTTTCTTGTTTTACTTGCGCCCTCAAAACTAACATCTTCTCACACTGAACAAGTGGAACCACCATAGAAAGTGTTTGGAAAGACTGGACACGGGCACTTGTTTTGGCTTCTTCAATTGGACGCCTGAGAGCAGCCGAAAACCTTCCACACTCTACAGCGCGTTCTTTTCGAACAACTTCTCATGCCAACCACTTCTACTTCGCTCAAAGACTGCGGCGGTATCGTTGCAGCAATTCTGAAACGTCTCCACAACAAGCTTTTCGAAAGCGTGCACGTGCATCTTGTGCGAAAGAGGTCCCTAAAGCCTGAACCGCATGTAAGCGATTAAGCGAGCGACGAGACTAGCGACAGCGATGAGAGTCAGCAGCGAGCAACGATATCTCTCTGTAGCTCGTCACGTCGCTCGGTGTTTGGATTTCTATAAAACGTCCTCATCGCCCTGGTTGCTTGCTCACGCCACTTTCATGCGGCTTGCCTCATAGCGCGACTGACCGAGCTACAGCGAAGCGGGTCAACGTCGCTGTCTCGTCTCTCGGCAAATCGCTTATATGCGGGTTATACCTATGGGTTATACTTAAAACATTGACCCTTAATGGAGGCACCTGCAGCGCACGTATAGAGACAAACTGCTGTTGCCGATGATGACAGTGATTGTCTGGGATAAGAGTTTACGTATTTTTTATATTTTGCGGGATCGTAGTGCAGGCGTGACAGCGCGTTCTGGAACGCCTGGGAAGGGAACCTCGCGGGGCGAAACCGTAACGACTATTTAGAAACTATTAAGGATATATTCGAATCTTCTAAAAATTATTATTCGATTGTATTAACGAATCGAATAGGGTAATATTCGATTCGTTTTTTCGAAAATGGCAAATATTCGCACAACCCTAATGAAAAAAAAACTTTTCCCGAAGAAAATATTTAAGGAATAATCGCTAACTTCAAATAGGCCAAAACACGTTTTTCTTTTTTTTTTTTGTGGCCACGCTATAAAACAAAACCGTGTTTCGGAGCACTATCCTAACACAATATGCGGCTTGCAACAAAAATATTGTGCAAATATTTATTTTTGTGGTACATTTGTTTGTTACCTACGTCCAATATCAGGCGCTAACTATGGGAGAGTTCTGGCGCTTCTTTGTGTTGTACAGTTCATCGTTCGTTTTGGTTTTCTATTTTATTGTAATACCGCAAACCGGTGCCTGAGGGGAATTGAAAACCGATGAGAGACTGAGGAGGAGGGCACAGGAGAGCGAGGCAACATCAGAATGATTATTTTAAAGACGTCAAACTAGCTGTCTTTGCCTAGACTTACTCTTCGCACGCGTCCAGAGATTGATGTTCTGACGTCCGCTTGCACACTCGTATTCTCATCTGCCTCATTTTTGTTCTCTATACTTGTTATTCGTTTACCTCCTCGTCATACCCCTCGTAGGCATGTCAGGTGTAAGCGATAAAACATAATATGTTGTTCCAACCGACGAGTACTAAAGAAGACTGGAGAGGAAAGACGAGAATGTGATCCTTGCTTCTACCCTGAAGGCGAGCAGGACTAGAGTGCGAAATGAAAACAGCTCGTAAACTTGTCCTGTTCACTTTTCTTTTGTGTCCTTGTATATTGTAAGCGCTTTTAATTTTAAAAGTCACAAACCAGCACGCCCTTTTCGCCACTTTAATCCGGAACATTACGGTGCTTCTTTTTTTCTCATTGCCAAAATTCTTGAATGAATGAGCGCACCGTAGAAATAAACGCGATAGCACCAATTCATAATTGCCTGAATGTTGGATGTTATAGTTACTTTAGTCATATGCCTAAAAGCTCGGGTGCAACTCATTTAGAGCTGTTACAGCTTAGATATGAGACAGCGAAAATTCCGGCGCCAAACTTGGCAAACAAATCAAAAAGCCCATTTCTGTATTAAGACTTGGTGGTGTCGCGATATCTGGAAGCGATTCACATAAGATTTCATTGGCCCTGGCTCGGAAGTGCTGCGGAAGAAATATATATATTGTCACGAATGACGGTTAATGAGGCAATGATAACTGAAGAAACTGAAACGTTTAATGGCGCGAACTTGTGCCTAAAACAAAAAGGAAACAGAAGACAACAACAGAGCGTCACGGGCGTCGAAGTCGGCGTAGCAGCAGAGTCGAACGCTGGGGCGAGACTGACTGCGGCTCGCTACGCGCAGCCCCTAATGTACACGCGTGGGCTTCTAGAAGAATCGGCGTAGGAAGTTCTGCGTGTCAAACAGTCTGATCTCGAACAAGCAAAAGGTTCTTGAATTTACCAGAAGATTACGCCAGAGTCAACAAAGTGCGTCCCCGCGGCCAGGAATTAAAGAACAAAATGTAAGGGCGCAAACGAGCTGGTGTACATTGCACATGGTTGAAAAAAACCCGGAGACTGCGGGTAAACGACACAACACAAAAAAGTCTTTTTGTGTTGTGTCGTTTACCCGCAGTCTCTAGGAATTAAAACCTGGATTTCTGCGTGGAAGGCACGCGCGATAACTGTTAGGCCACGAGCACGCTGCCTTGTTGGTCAGCTGCGCTCGCGGCATTACTCCTCCCTTTAAAAAGAGCATCGCCCGGTGCCACACAAAACAAAAAAGCAAATAAAAGGACAGCATGAAGTCAACAGTCCTATCGAGCGTAGTACGGCTTCAGGCGCACGACCTGGACGACTTCATGTTGTGGTGGGCGGTGTGATGTTCTTGTTCCGTCGGGCATCACCTCATAGATCAGATTTTCCAAGTCGACGAAGTACCTTGTAGGGTCCGAAATACCTTTTTAGGAGTTTCTCGCTAAGACCACGGCGGCGAATCGGTGTCCAGACCCAAACCCTGTCTCCGGGCTGGAAGTGGACGTCCCGACGACGAAGGTTGTACCGGGTAACGTCGACACGTTTTTTATTTTGAATTTGGAGTCAGGCGAGCTGACGACCTTGTTCGGCACGTTGGGCAACCACCTGGGCATCGGGCTCCCATCGTCAACTGGTTCTTGGGGTAGCATCGCGTCAAACATGGTAGTTACTTTCCTACCATGCACCAGCTGGAACAGGGTTACTCCTGTGGTCTATTGCTCCGCTGTGTTGTAGGCAAATGTAACGTAAAGCAACACCTCATCTCATGTCTTGTGCTCCACGTCGACGTACATGGAGATTATGTCGGCGATGGTTTTGTTGAGCCTTTCTGTCAGCCCGTTCGTCTGCGGGTGGTATGCCGTGGTGCGCCGATGACTGGTGTGGCTGAGCCGAAGGATTCCTTGCGTCAGCTGGGCCGTGAACGATGATCCACGGTCTGAGATCAGAACTTCGGGAGCGCCTTGCCGGAGAACGATGGACTCGATGAAAAACTTGGCGACTTCCACAGCAGTCCCTGAAGCAAAGGCTTTCGTTTCGGCGCACCGCGTGAAATAATCTGTGCCGACGATTATTCATCTGATTCCATGCGTGGATGGTGGGAAAGAACGATGCATGGGGTGGTCAAATTCGCCAGGCTCGAACTAAAATGGACCGTAAAACTCGACGCCTGCACGTAGCCATCTAAAATTTTCGTCAAAGGTTTATTTCACAGCTCGGTTTTTGCTTGTAAAATTACAAAGCGTAGTCCTCTTTTAGCAACAAAATAGGGCCAAGAAACCTGTCAGTGTCCACGGCGGGCGGCGACCCAGACGACCAAGTCGAGTAGCGGGATGAGTTTGGCGTTCGTATCCATAAATAGCGTAGGGAGCAGAGTCTGAAGGTGCAGCCGGCCAGCCGAAGAAATCAGACGACACGCAGACGATATCCGTTGGCAGCAAAAGCGCCGCCGTTATGCAGACGCATTTTGTAAAGTTTTGCTTTTATTGTCCTCATTTATTTTTTAACCGAACGTGTATTCCAAAAAGGTTATGTTCATTCTAATAAACCATGGTGGTCGCGAGCCGTCTTGGTAAGGAGGTAGCACCACCTATCAAGACGAACGCCAAACACACCCCGCTACTGGACCCCCGGAGTCTGCGTCGCTGTCCACCGAAGACACTTGCAAGTTTCTTCGCCTTATTTTTTACAGAAAGATAGCTACGCTTTGTAAATTTCCAAGAAAAAACCGATATGTGAAATATTTTGACGAAATGTGCCGCAAGACAAGGACGTCCTTGTCTTGCGGCGCATTTTTCAAAATACGTCATGTACCAACTGGCCCATCTGTCACTAGCGATATGTGAAAAACACCTTTGGCGAAAAGTTTAAATTGCTACGTCCAGGCATCGATTTTTACGGTCCATTTTAGATCGAGCTTGGTGATTTGAATTACTCCATTGATCCATTCCGATCTGCTGGAACGGCGCGGTCGGAGGCAATCGGTTGCAGCAAAACTGCCGGCTTCTTCGGCGGTTTCTTTAGTCGCTGGCACTCGTGGCACGATCGTGTGTAGAGGTAGACGGTCTTTGGCAGCTCGGGCCAGTAATACCTTTCACGAATTCGGGCCAAACTACGGCTGTAACCAAGGTGTCCGGACGTTGGGTTTCCGTGGTAGGCTTGAAAAATCTCCGCTCTAAGGTCGGTAGGGATTACTAGCAGCAATGGCGAGCTGCTGTCTCCGAAGTTCTTCTTGTAAAGTATACCTTGTCGGAGGACGAAGGTCGTCAGGGCTCTCGAAAAGACACGGAGGGTAGTACCCTCGTCCTTCCAGGTACTCGATTAGCAAGCGCAACTCAGGATCGTCTCTTTGACGTCATGCCATGACGTCGGTGTTCACCGCGCCAAGGAAGTACTCGTCATCATCGTCGTCGTTGCTACCGGGAGATGTCTCGACAGGGGCTCTGGACAGGCAGTCGGCGTCGCTGTGCTTGGCGGCCTGACTTGTAGACCACAGTCATGTCAAACTCCTGCAGTCGGAAGCTCCAATGAGCGAGGCGTCCTAAAGTGTCGTTAAGGTTCGCAACCCAACAGAGTGAGTGGTGGTCTGTGACAACACAGAACAGGCTCCCGTACAGGTACGGGCGAAACTTCGTGATGGCCCAGACGACCGCAAGACATTGCTTTTCAGACGTGGAGTAATATATTTTCGCTTTGGACAGTGTCCGACTTGCGTAGGCGATGACTCGCTTGGTGCCTTTTTGCACTTGAACCAAACCGCGCCAAGTACGGCGTTACTTGCGTCCGTATGAATTTCGGTTTCCGCATCTTGATCGAAGTGTACAAGAAATGGAGGGGTCTGGAGTTGTTGCTTCAGCTGGTTGAATGCCTGCTGTTGCTCCTCAGCCCATTCGAACTTCTGGGCTTCCTTTGTGAGGTTTCTGAGCGGTGCGGAAATCCTTGCGAAATCGCGAACGAAGCGCCGATAGTACACACATAGTCCAAGGAATCTTCGTACGGCCTTCTTGTCTGTCGGCTCTGGAAATGCCGGGACGGCGCGAGTATTATCTGGGTCTGGGCGAACCCCATCGTTGCTAACCACATGGCCTAGGAACTTAAGTTCGCCATAGGCGAACCGACCCTTCGATGGCTTGAGAGAGTGGCCGGCGGTCGGTATTGCTTGGAGAACAGCTCGGAGCCGTCGCAAGTACTCGTTGAAGTCGCTTGAAAACATTACGACGTCATCAAAGTAGACGAGACAGCTCTGCCATTTCAGCCCAGCCAGTACGGTGTCCATGACACGCTGGAAAGTTGCTGGTGCCGTGCATAGTTCAAAGGGCATCACCTTGAACTCGTACAGTTTATCTGGCGTGAAGAAAGCTGTCTTCTCTCGGTCCCGTTCGTCGACTTCAATCTCCCAGTAGCCGCTCTTCGGGTCCATTGATGAAAAATATCGAGAATGGCGCAGCCGGTCTAGCGTGTCGTCGATGCGGGGGAGTGGATAGATGTCCTTCTTCGTCACAGCGTTCAACTGCCGGTAGTCCACGCTGAACCTAAGCGTTCCGTCCTTCTTCTTAATCAGTACGACTGAAGAGGCCCACGGTCTGCTTGAAGGATGGATTATGTCGTCGTTCAGCATGTCTTGAACTTGCTCCTGGATTAAATATCTTTCTTTTAAGTAAACTTTGTACGGCGATCGCAGCACATGGCGCGCGTCGACCTCAGTAACGATGCGGTGCTTCGCAACGGCGGTTTGGCGCACCTTCGTTGACGTCGCAGTGCAGTCGCGGTATTCGGCAAGAAGGTTAACCAGCTGTCATTATTTCGGGCCCGGAAGCTTAGGGTTAATGTCGAGCTTCGCTGGCGACATACTGTTTTGCTGAGGTGGCGAGGATTCGTCAGAAATGGCTGTGATTTCGGCGGAGTTTCAGAGTTCCTCGGCCTGGCCCACTGCCGCACCTTTGTGAGGTGTTACGTTTCATTTCGGAAGTTCATAACAAGGACCACAATGCGTCCATCCTGAAGTTCAGCTGCTCCTCTAGCGACGCCTATTCTCCTTCAAAGAAGCAAACGGAGGCTTCCTTCGAGCAGACAATTCACCGCACAAAGTTTCGGTGATCCCGACAGGTACGAAAATACTCTAAGGCGGCGGTAGGTTCACGTGACTTGTGGGGACACGGACCGCAGATGACGTCGCTTTGGGCTCCTCCGGTGGTGAAACAGGTTTTCGTAGCGTCAACTGGTTTGCTCCGGGAACGATGACGCCGCCATACTTGCAGAGGAAGTCCATTCCGAGGATAACGTCCCTCGCACAGTCTTGCAGGACGACGCACTTCACAGGGCACGTGTCACCATGAATCTAGACGCCCGCAGTGCATCAGCCGACAGGTGTAATGAGGTGCCCATCGGCGGTTCGAATTTGAGGGCCTTTACACGGCGTTGTCACTTTTCGCAGGCGGCGAGAGAGCCTCCCACTCAAGACTGAGTAGTCTGCTCCGGTGTCCACGAGTACCGATGCTTCGTGGCCGTCGATAACAACGAGTAGATTGCTGGACACCGTTGCAGGGTCGTCGTTGCGATGCGGGGCGTCGGGCGAGTAAAACGCTCCGGCGTTCTTCGAGGCTCTTTGCTTTGGTCGTTTTATGCAACGCCACCTCCAGGCGTTGCCACACTTAGTCTTCCGGTGACGCAGGGGAGAGAGGCTTTCTTGACGAAGTCGGGGAGCTGGAGACGCTGAACGTTGTGGTGATGGTGAGCCGGACTCATGGCGGAGAGACGGCGCTCAGGGGTGCGAGCGTCGGAGGTACTCCTCAGTGTCATGAGGGCGTTTTCTGTAACTCGGGCGTGGGTTGTTTGGGTGGAACCCACGCAGCCCCTTTGCCGGTATGGACAACGGCGGTAGATATGGTCGGCCTCTCCGCAGTTGTAGCACAATGGGCGTCGATCGGCCGTTCTCCACACGTCGTTCTTCCTCGGCGAGGGTTGCTCCGGGTGGACGTCCTAGACTTGTCCTTCCTCGAGTCAGGATACTGCGGTCTTGGAGGGTCTCGTCGGGGTGTCGCCGTCGCCTGGCGGTTGGCTTGCGGTGGACGTCGGGCCATGGCAGCGTAGCTTAAAGTCCGTTCATCTCGCGTCGTCGTGTTGATCGGAACTTCAGGTTGAAAGGCTCGGTTAACCTCCTCTCGGACGACCTCGGCGAGCGCAATTGAGGACGGGCGATCCGCAGCAGAGAGCATCTTGCGGATTTCTTCCCGGACCACTTCATGCATGATGTAACGGATGCCGTGGAGGTTATTACCAAGATCTGATCCGGATTCTCCAGAGTAGTTACGCCAGGGTGTCGCTCGTAGTGTCTGGCGCGTGCTAGTAGGGCACGTTTCATATTCGTTGCCTACGTGGCGAACCCGTCGACTGTTGTCCTGTGATTGCGAAGTGACCGCCAAGAATATCGCTTTTCGCACCCCTCATCAGGTGTCGCAGCTTCTCCTCTGTAGCATGAGGATCGGCGCGGGCGCTCAGGCGAAGAACGTCCTCTACGAAGCTGGTGATGCTTTCATTCGGGCCTTGGGTTTTTGATCAAAGGATGTCTTCGGCCCTCTCGCGTCGGTGCTGGCTCGTAAACGTCTTCTTTAGTTCTTGCTTGCACACCCTTCACGAAGTTAAAGAAGCCTCGTGGTTCTCCAGCCAGTACCTCTCTGTCCCTTCCACCGAGAAGTAGATGTTTTGCAAGCACTGCTCAGGTGTCCACCCGTTATGACGGGTCACACATTCATAGTGTCGCAGCCAGTCCTCGATGTCTTCGTGGGCATCCCCGTAGAAAGGTAAATGAAGGCAGGAGCGGCCGGGGTCTGCAACTGGTTTGCCATCGTCGTCTTCTTCGGCCTGGGCTTGTTCTGCAGCAGACCCAATTCAGGGGACTGACCTCTGACTTCGGCTTCTTCGGCGAATGTTAGCCTTCCGGGGATAAGCACGTTGCTTGGCCGGGATGTCTTTGGAGGGGTACGATTAACGGGCATAGATTGGAATACCCCGCCGACCCCTGTCACCGAGGGAAACTTGACCCGGAGGAGCTCCGGGACGAGGTTCAGCAAGCATTCCTGCCGTATACCGCTGTCACTGCAGCCGCAGCCGATGAGCCGACGCTGACCTACGCCGAAGTGGCCAGACGACCGCCGCCAGCTGGTCAACATTACCCAGTGGCGCCACGACGAGACTCGCCAACACAGGCGTAACAACGCGAATAACGAAGGATATCTGTACGACCGCCAAGACCAACCGGCGCCAAGGAAAACCGAAGTGTTGAGAACAGCAAATCGACGACCCGTCTGCTATTACTGCGGTGAATCCGACCAGATTTACCGCCGATGCCCTTACCGACCACTGGGGCTGCGTGGGTTCCACCCGAACGACCCACGCCCCAGGTACGGCGAACGCCCTCGCGACATCGAGGAGTACCTCCGACGCTAGCCCTCCTCAGTGCCATCTCTTCGCCGTGAAGCCCGCTCCCCCATCACCACGAAGTTCAGCGTACCCAGCACCTTTACCAGAATGTCACGAATGACCGTTAATGAAGCGATGATAACTGAAGAAACTTAAACGTTTAATGGGGGCGAACTTGTGCCTCAAAACAAGAAGGAAACAGAAGACAACAACAGAGCGTCGCGTACGTCGAAGTCGGCCTAGCAGCAGAGTCGAACGCTGGGGCGAGACTGACTGCGGCTCGCCACTCGGAGCCCCTTACGTACACGCGTGGGGCTCTGGAAGAATCGGCGTAGAAGGTTCTGCGTATAGAACATTCTGATCTCGAACAAGCAACACGGTTCTTGAATCTACCAGAACATTACGCCACAGTCAACAAAAATGCGTCCCCGCGGCCAGGAATCGAATCCTGGCTTTCTTCGTGGAAGACACGCGCGATAACGCTTAGGCCACAAGCGGGCTATTTTTTTATTGTCGGAATATAATATGTCAAAACAGATAAAAACACACCCAGAACAGAAAACGAGCGATAATGCTAAAATTGCTAGCTGGCCTCGGCTAGCATTATGGGGTTAAAACTTGCTCATTTTCAACAACTTTTCAATGCGGGGCAGCCACTCAGGCGTGCATTTCTGAGCCTTATGAACTTCAACAAATGAATTACTGCTTTCACGGAAATACTCTCTAGCTTCACGCACATCACGGTCTGCATGGCGCACAGCCATCCGAGACCTCCAGATACTATGCAGGCCCAGCAACATAAAAAGATCGAATGGGGCGCCTCCCTCGTTTTCTACCGGCAGGTACCTGATCCCATGAGAGTCAAGTGGTAAGTCTTTCTTCAAAGTGCGCTGTAGGACATCCCAAAGAAAGACGCCATCCCAACACTCCAAGAAGACGTGTTCAATAGTCTCTGGCTTTTGACATAAGAAACAATGAACACCCCACGGGACAAACAAGCCCCTCTCCTCCATCCATGTTTTAACCGGTAAGGTGCCGGTGTGTAATTTAAAGAAAAATGACTTGACCCCGGGTGGTACTTTCATCTTTTTCACACGTTTCAAGACGTCCTGTCCTGGGCCTGCACAGTATAAGGTCCTGTACAAGGGAACAGGAAAAACAACTTCGCAAACATCTTTATACAACCGCTTACGTGTTACTGCGCTCAAATACTCTATAGAAAAACGGGCCGCCAAAAAGCGGCATGATGCGACTACTTCTTTGAGGTACCCATGAATACCGCCGGTCACACTGGACGAGGAAACAACAAACTCAGGCAAACATCGACCTAATCTTACTTGACAAACAGTACGCAAAAACGGTATCACTAACATCACGAAAATAACAGAAACGATTTACTATTTAGCGCAAAAACAAGTGAGATAAACCTAGTCCTCCTCGCGAACTCTTCGAAAAAGGTTCATTCTGCTCGTTCCCTCCCAAGACGAGCCCCAAATGAACACCGCAAAAACACGGTGCAGTTTTTGCACGTTCACACGAGAACAGTGTAACACCTGCAAAACGTACCACAGTTTGCTCACAAGAAATAAATTGCAAACTGTGGCACGTGCAAAAATCGAAAAACCATTACCCCTCCATTTTTCTGCTTTCTCGCGAAGCTCTACTGCTTGACTACGCCAATATTCCTCACTCTCTTGGTAATACTCAAGGGGCACTCCTAAGTACTTTACAGGAGTGGTGACCCATTTAACATTAGCAAACACACTTGGAGCACAACTCCATTCTCCATGCTAAAAGCCCAGACATTTATCCCAGTTGACCGCACTACCACTTACACGACAAAAGTGTTTGACTGTATTAACAACTCTGATGATACTCTCGCGATTCGTACAGAAAATGGCAATATCGTCCGCATAAGCGAAGGACACGTACTTCAGATGAATATAATTTGAACCCACTGACACTGTCGTGCCTTATAATACTTAAATAGAGTGATTCCAAGTAGATGCAGAGCAGAAGAGGTGACAAGGGACACCCTTGACGAACAGAGCGCTGCACTTGAATTCGCTTGCCGACGGACTGATTTATTACAAGGTTCGTGCCCACGAGCGCGCTGCCTGCTTGGTCAGCTGCGCTCGCGGCAATATATATATATATATATATATATATATATATATATATATATATATATATATATATATATATATATATATATATATATATATATATATATATATATATATATTTTTTTTTTTTTGTTCAAAGTAACCTCATACCAATATGCCTGATTGAGATCGTTATAAAAAAGTAAGATCTAGTGCGGATCAAAATTGTGCGTGAACAAAATTTAAATTTAACCTGACCAGGCGATTTTTTGTTTCAATTTTTTTTTATTTTCAATTCTGAAATTAGTGTCAGTCAGGCATTTTGAGTCCAGCCTTACCTGCGTCCTGGAATCCACTCCGAACCTGGCACCTCGGCTCCGGGGATAGATTATGAATAATTGATTGTCGCCATCGAATCAAAGTATCGATTCAGGAAACTTGGTACTTTTATAAATTTGGTAATAGAGAGAGGAATTAACAATGCAAGAAGGCAGTTGACAAATTTAGCGTTGCGTTTGTACTGTCTACTGCCTCGCATGTCATTTCTTTTGCAAACTATATTAACAACTAGCAATCGAAATGAATAATTCGATAAAAAACCACCTAACGCGATGCCGATAAGCACTAGGCGTTTCGATATCGCAATAAATTAAAAAGACAACGCTGCATTATATTTAGGCTCGTCAAACACGAATACGACACGTTTCTTGCGACAAGACCTAATTATACCGACAACGCTTTTATATTGCTTTCATTTGCATGCTTTAAATTTTATTAAAATAAGCCTGCTAATTATAACATGACAAAAGGGAACCAAGGAACACAGGTGATGTGATTTGACTTATCCACAAGTTTAATATGCGGCAATACACAACAAGCGACCAACGCCCCTAAAAGTGCGCCAAAGGCAAACTGCTCTGTTGAACGCAAATAAAACAACAGAACACGCCTGAAGTCGCCACGTCTCGAAGAAATTATCAGACGAATTGCCATATCTACTGAAGTTTAAGCACCATGTTTATTGTACAATGAAACCTACAGGAACTCAACAAACGTCAGGAACCAAAAATGATAGCAGTCGCAATGCTTTTTATTTCGATTGAATATTGTCACTCAAAATATTACGTTGTGTAACAACCTTTACCCGACTGTATAAAATTTGGCTGGTTCAGAGTTCCTCGTAAGTATTCTGCCACCTGATGAACCCGCCAGTAACCGACCGCTTTTTCGGATTGGCCGTATTCAGTGTTTGCGCATATTCTTCTGGTGTCTTCGTGTTCCATATTAAATAGAGCCATACCAATTGTAATACTTGAGAATCTCCTTGTTGCGCTGCAGATCTGTCGAGTCAACGATAAAAGACGTAAAATGAGTGAGTGTAAAATAATCAAAGGTATATTGGATAAAAATAATGAAATATTGTTCTTTATCTGATGTTAATATTTTTTCGTACTCTAACTGTCGCAGTAAAAAAATACACTTAAGATTGCTTACGGGTAAGAATCCGAAAGCATTCGAACACGCAGCGCATTCTTACCAGCAGAGCACAGAGTCTTCCTTTTCAACACGGCGCTCCGGCGGTGAAATCACGCTCTCCCACTCCGCAGGGGTGAAAAACCCCGCCATCCTCACACACTATTCGTGACGAAGCATCTGTGTTTTTGTGCTTTTCTTAATGTTTCATTTCTGAACAACGTCCGTTTTGACCATGAGCACCCGCCGGACAAGGAGACGAAGCATCTGCGAGTCTGTTCTTTTCTTCCTCTTTTATTTCTGGGCTGCGTGCTTGATGACGTAGTTTTCTTACTATATTTCATGGACAACGCCGATGACTTTCCGCATAACAAGAAAACTAAGGCTTTTGCCTAAAAAATATCGTAGTATGTCGCAAGTTAAGAGCCGCGTAGCAGCTCCACCTCCAGTACGCGGTCGGTGCCCTCCACCTGGATTTGTCAGCACTTCCGATCAAGTGCTATCAAAACCAGACAGTTCACTCTTGAGTAGGAACATCTATACGGTTTTTTAACATCTCACTTCCTAGAGTTTTGCGTATTGTGTACAGGGAAAAAAATGACCTTAACATGTGCTCTTCGCGTATAAAAGCTCGCGGATTAACTTTTTCGTGAAATTTGAAAACGAGACAAGGAAACAGGAAATGCTGGGCCGGGAGAATGTTAACTCCAATGATTCTTATGATTAGTCGACGCGTTACAAAGTATTACAACTCCTTTTTCGACTTTATGGTAAACGGGGAGTAGAAAATATGGCGATTGGCTTCTTGATGAGAGAAATCACGCAAAGGACCGTGACAGTATTTTGTCTACGAATTTGACTATGGCGTGGAAATCGGAGTACAAACACGAAAAAGTATGTTACTAGTATCTCTACTTTCACGCTATTCTTCAAAATAGGACGCACGCAAAGATTCAAGTATAGCAGGCTACAGTTAATTCGGAACCATTGAATTATTTGAACTTCTCAGATAGATCAATAATTCCAAATGATCATAAGTTACCAGATACATCAAAACACTATTGCCGATATTGCAAAGAGCCACGATTTGGAATTCCATTTCTAGTGTAGTTTTACTACGAAAAATGTGATCCACTACTTTATTGATTGTCATATGAGATTCACTTAAAGCAAATAATGTAATAAAGTGGTCCGCAGTATAAAAAACTGAAATCTTAAAAAACACTTTTCTGAATTGGGTTGATTTTCTGTCTCATACTGTCGGGGATCTTTTTACAATCACGTGCTATATTATTAACTTCTTATTTTCTGGTTCCACCTTTCATTTAAATCACTTAATAGAAACTTCCCCTTTCAAGACTTTAGGTCAATTCTTTTCTATTAGTTGAGCGTATATTAAATTGTGGCTGTTATTCCGAAATATATTTTTTTATAACATGAAATATAATGTCCAGTGTGCTACTTTCAACCAAAGGAAAACAGCATATTTTAATACTGTACACTACCCTAGAACACGCACCACGCAAATGAGATGCTGATTCTGCATTAATCATTTTAGAGCATATAAAAGGATTTTCAGAAATTGAGCTAAACTTTTTAAAAATTTAATATTCCTCTCATTCAAATACCCTCTTGAAAAAGCCCCCAAAAAATAACCACCAAGATTCGGCCTTGTGACGCCAACTTTTTAGCTCATCGCAACTACAAGCATGTTTACGTGCCTTTTTTAGCGGTCTCTAAATACCGTGTCAGATTTATTTACACCTGGCCCCAGGAAATCATGCGAAAAATGATCTTTACACCTAAAGCATCTCTTCAGTTCTGAATTTTAGAGAGGTATTTTTATAAGCTCTTCCAACCACTGGAAATGGCATCCATACTGTTGAGTGTGGAGTGTCGTTTTTAAATATTGCCAAATGCTTGAAAATAATCTGGCACCTCCGCATGTGTTCGCAGGATTCGAACAAGGACCACCGCGCATAAAGCGGGATAAAGAGCTATCGTTCGAAGGGCACCATGTTCCAATTTCTCCTTCCAGCACCGTAACATATCTGGTGGAGGTAGCGGGGGTCCCCTCGACCAAGCGCTCCACGCATCTTCGAAGTAATCGGGTGCTTACACAGATTTCCATGGCACAAGGTGAGCAAGCGGCGGCTCCGGCCATTCGTACTGCCTCTATACCCTACCGTCAGCGTGATCCTCCCTCCTTCGCTGGCTTTGGAAGCGACGATGTCGACGAATGGCTTTGTACATTCGAAAAAGTCAGTGTGCATAACGCTTGGGACGACAAACATAAACTTGTCAATGTCGTTTTCTACCTCCGTGACTCGGCGAAAGTGTGGTTTGACAATCATGAGGAACAGATTGCGTCATGGGATGCCTTTAAGGCCCGGATATCAGATGTCTTCGGCTGTCCCATAAGCCGCATGGAGAACGCCAACAGCGACTCGCAACGAGAGCCCAATGTACGGGTGAATCCATCACCCCCTACATTCAGGACATTCTGGTGCTTTGCAAAGGTGTGAACCCCACCATGCCTGAAAAGGAAAAGATCGGAAACATCATGAAATGAATTGCCGAAGACGCCTTCGCAGTGTTGGTCTCAAAACAATCCAACAACCGTGGCCCAACTTCAGGAAGAGTGCCAACGCTGCGAAGGCCACAGACGCAGGCGCACTGACTCCCGCTTTACCATCTCTCCGCTTCACAACAGCGTCGCGTCTTCCGGACCACCCTTGACAGGCGACATCAAGCACCTTGTTCGGCAGATGATGAAAGAAGAACTTGCCGTTCTCTTTACACCCTCTCGCCGAGACCTCCAAAGCGAATCCGTTGACCTTTCACCCGAAGCCATACGAACCCTCATTCGGAACGAGCTAGCACAGTCACCACCACCACGACAAGAAACTGTCTGCGCAGCCTTACTAGCGCATGCCTACGATTCAAAGACTATGTCATGAATATCTTCAACATGAGCCCATCATCGACATCTCAAAATCATGGACATTTGAATCTTATGGCTATTTTTTTCGTCTTTTCTTTCAACTTTTAGTGCAGTGTGGAGTGTAATTTTTCTTTCAAGAAGTAGTGGTATTTTCCTCCCCCTTTTTTCTTTGTGAAGCGAGGAAGAAAATTTGTTATTTTGTATTTTCCTCCTTTTTTTTGTTTTTTTGTCAAGGGAGCAAGATAATATGTAGTATTTGTATATAGTCCATAATGACGGCGCTGAAAAAGAAGCCGATGCCGCGCGTGGAATAAACAGGGCCGGGCACACGCGCTCGGGGTGTTCGAGACTCAGAGACCATGACCAGCAGCCGGCGGCTGTCATTCCTTATTTGAGCTTCAACGGCGCCCCCTGGCCGCCGCTCGATCAGAAATACTACAGGTACACCAACTTGTTTGCGAGCCGACTACAACCCCAAATTCGTCCGAAACTCCGGGAGGCCATGGTCCCGTAGGTTCACCTCCCCTCCTGCCACCAGACGATCCATTTGTTTCTACTGTGGCTTACCGGGTCACATAGCTAGACTCTGTCACCATCGGCTCGGGGATACTTCCCGGGCATACAATTCTCGAGCCTTCGCACAGTACAGAGATTATCATCCCGACAGTTATCATCACGACGGAGAGGAACACCTACTTCGTAACCCACGGCGTTCATTTTCCCCTTCATATCGCGTCCGGGAAACCGAGGTCCCTCACCTGCAGGATACCGGCGACATTCCATAATGGGGGTTGACCAAACGCTGCCAAAAGTATTTCACGATGGGGAAACCAAACGTAGGCACCTCTGGTAGTCGGCGATGGTTAAGTTCAAGCAAACTTTAATTTGCACTATCTACAAGCTGCAAGCGATGCGACCTGACGTGTCGTTCCCATGTTGATTCGACGCACCAGCTCTCAATCTTCTCTTTTTCACTTCGTCGTCTTCGATCTACTCGTGCCAGGGATACGGCTTACCGCGAACCACTGAAACGTTCCAACACGCTCCCGACCGGATGGATGGGAGTCCATTCTAAACTTCCATTAACTCCAACGGATACACAAGCTGCACTGGCCTTCGCGATGATGGTGCCGCGATGCACTCGGATCTCACACGACCGGATACGAGCATCTCGGCCGTGGAACAGTCTTTCCACTCGCCCGAGCTTCCATAGCAGGCGTGGAAGTGGCTCTTTTAACAGAACAATTTGACCCTCTCCGAGGGGCGCAGACTGCGTGTTCTGAGTGGCGTACGCTGATCTGAGTTCTCGAAGATACTCTTCCATCCATGTTCCCCAAAATCGGTTAAGCAGTTGTTTTCGCTGCCGCCAGAGCACGCGAAGCGCCTCTGGTGGGGAAGCGAGCGTGTCCCCACCCGTCGGCGGAAGTGTCGTCAGCCGCCTCCCAACTAGGAAACTGGCCGGCGTGAACGGGGTCCCCTCTCCGAACCCCGTCGTGCACAAACGTTAATGGCCGCGAATTCAACACGGCCTCTACCTCAATCAGAACGGTGGTCAATTCCTCTGTGTCCAGACAGTTCCTTCCGATAACCTTTCTTAAAGACACCTTTACCGAGCGCACAAGCCTCTCGTAAAATCCTCCCCACCATGGGGCTCTCTCGACAATAAACCTCCACTGGATACCCGCGTTCGCAAAGTGGTTGACCACGTCTGGGTGGCGCAACGTCTTCCAGAGTTCCGTGAGTTCCTTCGACGCTCGTTTGAAGGTCAACGCATTGTCGGAATATAATTACGCGGCACAGCTCTCGGCGCGACACAAATCGACGGAAGGCAAAGAGAAAGCTCCGGGTCGACAGGTCTGGAACCAACTCCAGGTGCACAGCCCGCGTGACTGCACACGTGAACAGCACCACGTAGGACTTGCATGTGAGGTCCTTGCCCTTGACATAGAGGGGGCCCGCAAAGTCCGTGCCGACTACCTCGAAAGGGTCCGTTCGTGTTGTCCGGGCATCCGGCAAGGGTCCTGTGGGGACACTCGCGGGGGTCGCGCTAAAGCTCTGACAGGTCACGCAGGCACGCACCACTTTCTTCACCAGCTCTCGGCCCCGCAGAATCCAATACTGGTTACGGAGCTGCACGAGAGTATCTCTGACTCCCGCGTGCAGCAGCTGTCGGTGCGCGTCGATTGCCAGAAAAGTTAAATATCGATGCTGCTTGGGCAGGACGATCGGGTTTCGTTCGTTATACGTCATGTTGACGGACTGGAGGCGACATCGAATGCGAAGTACTTCCCGCTGATCGATGAAAGTGGCGAAGTCTTGGAGGGGAGAACCCGGCGGGGTCTTCGTAGCGTTGGTCGCGCAGCGAAGCTCGGTAGCGAACGCCGAGCGCTGCGCCTCTTTTATCCAGTGAGTTCGCGCTGCCTCGATCTCCTTGGCTGTCAGTGGTCCCGTTCGTCTTTCAGTTGACCTGACGTTGTGGAGGAATCGAAAAATCCAAGCCGTTGTTCTGTTGATCTTTGAAGCAGAACTGAATCGCGAGATATCGATCAACTCTGGAATGGGCGTTACTGTGACTTCAAACACTTCTGCTCTCGATCCTCTCTCCTCGAGGGCGTCTCGAGGGAGTTTTCCGCACATTTCCTTGGGCCATTCTGTCGCTGGCAGTGGCAACCAACTCGGCCCCGACCACCACAGTGAACTGGAGACCAACTGGAATGCGGTCAGACCTCGTGTCATGAGGTCAGCAGGATTTTCTTTTCCCGGCCAGTGGTGCCACGTCGCGCCTTCACAATTGCTTTGAATCTCTTGCACACGATTCCTGACGAACAGCTTCCATCGGGAGGCCTCTCCCCTGATCCAGTAAAGCGTGATCATTGAATCCGTCCAGAAGTGAACGTCCTTCACCTCAAGCTCAAGGCAGGTTTGAACGTATTTGGACAACCTTGAGGCGATCAAGCTAGCCATCAGTTCCAATCTCGCCAGCGTGACAGTTTTGAGGGGTGCAACTCGGCCTTTTGCGAGCAATAACGTCGTCGTCGTCGATCCTGTGTCGTCGGTAGTGCGAAGGTAGACCATGGCTCCGTAGGCAGCGGTGCTGGCGTCGGCGAAGATATGCAATGATCGGTGGGTCACCTTGCCTTGCAATCCGTCGTCGCAAAACCTTGGGATTCTGACCCTTTCTAGCTCGGCAAGTTCGCTGCACCACCCGGTCCACTCGTCTTGCAGGTGATCTGGTAGCACATCGTCCCAGTCCAGGTTTAGTTTCCAGATTTCCTGGAACAGGATCTTGGCTCTCACGACGAAGGGTGCCAAGAATCCCAGAGGGTCGTAAAGGCGAGCTGTCGTTTGCAGCACGAAGCGCTTCGTATTTTCTTGGTGGCGAGCAGTCTGCATCACGTGCTCCGGCGAAAACATGAGACTGTCCTCTTTGGGTTCCCAAGTCACTCCGAGCACCTTGAGCACGCTACGCGACTTGTCCGAGTGGTTTTTGGCCTGCGCCGTCCTCCTCGAACACCTCCGCTAGTGATGCGCTATTTGAACCCCACTTGTGGAGTCTCATACCGGCCTGCCTAAACACCTCGTTCGCCTCGGCGTACAACTTCTTAGCCTCGTCTTCGTTGCTCGCTCCGGTCAACAGGTCATCAACATACACGTACTTGCTTAATTTTTCGGTCGTTGTTGGGTATGCGTTCTCCATCGCCGCGAAATGGTGCCGCAGGGTAGCCGCCAAAAGGAACAGGCTTGATGTTGCACCGAAAGTCACCCTCGTCATTCGCCAGGTCTCTATCTCTGGTACCGGTTGATTTGGGATCGGCGGTTCCTTGTACCAGAGGAACCGCAGTGCGTCACGATCCTCCGCCTTGACACCGATCTGCAGGAAAGCCTTCTCCACATCCGCCAATAACGCTACTGGGTGCGTCCTAAACCTCAGAAGTAGGGCGACGAGATCTGGATTCATGTTCGGTCCACTCTCCAAGTTTTCGGTCAGGGATTTACAGTTTGCGCCGTGGCAGGAAGCGTCAAACACAATCCTAAGTTTTGTGGTGCTGCTGATCTCGCGGAGAACAGCCTGGTGGGGCATGTAATACACCCTTGCTGCACCTTCGTTCTCTGTTTCTTCATCGACCCTCTCCGCCATGTCGTTGTCTTGGTATTGCCGAATCGCTTCGTCATACTTCTGTAGGAGATCGGGATTTTTGGTCAACTTCTTACGCAGATTCTCCAACCTCCTTTTTGCCACCTCCATGTTGTCTGCCAGCCTTACGTCCGATTTCCGTGGAAGGCCCACTTGGTATCTACAGGCGGTCTTGGTAATGTTGGCTTCAAACTCTCGTCTCACGGCGCTGTCCGAGGGATCCTCTACTGGCGGGTCGGTAACTCCCACGCTTTATAGCTCCCAGAAATGTCAGAGAACCGATGTGGTTTCAAGATCCTGCAGCGTTGCTATTAGCACGGTCACCTGGGAGCAACTCACGATGGTCGATTCCGAGCCTGTCCGTCCCTGGACCGCCCAATCGAATGCAGTTTCTACTGCAGTCAGGCATCTGCTCAGTCGGTGAATTCTTCCTGTGATGCACCCCCAGTAGTGGTCTGATCCCAGCAGTATGTTGACGCAGCGTTGTTCCAGTCCGGTCATGTTGTCTCCCACGGGACAGCCGAGTTCCTCTAATGTTGCCACGATGGCTCCATCTGGGCTTGGAAGGTCCTGCTCACATACGGTAGGTGTCTCGAGAGCGTCGATATCATATCTTTTGTTGTAGAGTTAGTCTCGCAAAGTCACTTGAACCCTGCGAAACGTACGTTCAGTGCTTTCGCCCCCGAACACGTCGATCTGTGAGGATCTCTGTCCCGAGCAATATGCAGTCCAGTCGCTGAGACAGCTCTTCAGTTATGAAGGAGCGCTGACTGCCGCTGTCGAAGATAATACGGGCACGCTTTCTTCTGTTTGTACCTTCTGCCCACGCAGTAACCGTTTGTAGGAGCACTGCCGACTTGCCGTTCCTACCACGTACATGCATAGCGACCGGTGCCGGTTCCTTCGGTTCCGTCTCATTCGATCTGGTGGACGTTTTTCCCGGCGCGTAATTCGGGTCGCACATGGTGAACGCGTGCCTGCCTTGACATTTGCCACAGCTGGGTGCTCCTCGACATAATCTTGCCAGCTGATTGGGCTTCGTGCAGCGGAAGCACCTCCGTTCTTCTTGCAACTTACGCTTCTTCTCCGCTAGCCCCATTCTTGCGTTACACTCTCGGTGTTCCGTGCGCTTTTGATTTGCAAAGGAAGCACTCTAAGCCGTCCACGCTGCCGTGCAATGCCGCCGCGATAAAGCTGCGACTCTGAGCGTTGATCGTTGACCTCTTCACAGAGCCATGCGTCAGAGAAGGAGGTCTGGGCTTACCGACGGCGTCTTCCAGCTGGTGTTTTGATGTCCTTTCTCGGCTCTCCACCTCGATGCGTAGAAAGTCGAGGAGAAACCGCAGAGCCGTCAGGTGAACTTGCTGTGGGGCGGATTCCAAACTGGTGTCCGTCATTGATGCCCTTGCGGCGTTGGCATTCCCGGTCTCCTCCGCCGACATCTTCCGGTTGAAATCGAGAGTGATATCTCTCGGTAGCACTCGCAAAAGAACTGTGTAGAGCACATGCCCCATACGCCTCTTCGCCCACCCCTAACGCTCTAAGGCCTCTGATGTGCGCCTGTAGAGTGTCGTATAAACGCCGTAGGGCTCGGGTGTTCCGTTGTGGTGGCACTGGCTGTATGTCCGTGAGACCTTCCATGTGGTCCTGGATAAGCGTCTCTTGCTTCCCGAACCGCTGCTGCAGGAGCTCGATGGCGTCCGCGTAACACTCAGCGGTCGGCTGTAATCCACCGATGGCGGCTGCTCCATCGCCGGTCAGCGCTGATCGCAGATAGTTGAACTTTTCTGATGGCGTGAGTTCCGGATTTTGATGAATGGTGGTATCAAATTGCTGCCAGAAGGGTTGCCAGCCCTTTAGGTGTCCGTTGAATTGGATTAGTTTCAATTTTGGGAGTTTGATTTTTGCTGTCACCGAGGATCCTCCGTTCCGATCTTCGTTCGATTGTCCCCTTGCTGGGTGGCTGCCCTCCGCGCTCTTCATCTTTTGTTTGAGTTTGGTGAGGTACGTGACGATCTTGTCCGAATACTCGATCCTGCATGAGTGAACTCCTGCCTTCTGCAGTCTTGCCACTGCGTGATCAGAGGTTCGATCGCCGGCGTCCACGTCGTTCAGTTGGTCGCGGGCCAGATGAATACGCTCGATTAGAACCTCGAGGTCGTTGACGCTTGGCGTAGCTAAGAGTAGTAACGCGTCGGCCTCACCAATGAGTCGCGTCACTTGCATCCGATGCGTCTTTCGTTTCTTCTTGAGGACGTCCATGATCGTTGATCGTTCTGGCTTGGCTTGATGGAAAGTTGCTGTAAACCACCAGGTTCCCTTCGTTCAGTCGTTCCTCCCGGGTTTCGGCACCAATGTAGGGACCTCTGGTAGTCGTCGATGGTTACGTTCAAGCAAACTTTTATGTACACTATCTACAAGCTGCAAGCGATGCGATCTGGCGTGTCGTTCCCATGTTGATTCGACGCACGAGCTCTCAATCTCTCTTTTTAACTTCGTCGTCTTCGATCTCCTCGTGCCAGGCATGCGGCTTACCGAGAACCACTTAAACGTCCCAACACTAAAGGAAGCAGCTAAAGGGGGTACTGCTGCTTCTTCACTTCCTCGACATCCCCCATCTACTACGTCCTCTTCAAACCAATTATACATATTTATTAAGAAATAAACCTCATTCTCCTTGTCGACACAGGAGCATCAATTTCTATAATTTTTGACCATGTGCCGAAAAAATTGCGACTTGTTTGTAACCCTCTGAACACGGTAGTCTTTGTAGCGCGAACAAAGCACTGATTTATCCCTCGGCTTATACCTCGTGCCACACGGGCAACTGGAATGCCATTTACAACGAATTACATTTATGTGATCGGCGAATCATCTCGCAATTTGTCGAGCGTGGAATGCGCTACCCCGGAGCGTCCCGCGCTGACTGGCCGTCCGTTTAAATGTCATTCGTTGTAAATGGCATTCGAGGTGCCCGTGTGCCATGGGTATTAGTTTCTGTCGAGATTATAATTCAAAATGAACCTCGTCGTCACAATTTCGCAGTTCTACCGAGTTGTTCATACGACATTTTTTGGGGTGGGCCTTGTGGTGACTCGACGTGCACTTATTGACTGTGGGACGAAATTGCTAAACCTTAGCAAAGTTACTCCTGGCGTTGAAAGTCTTTCATACAACCGTGTTTTTCCCGTGCAATATATAACACTCGAATTTCACCCTTCACGGCCGCGCTTATTCAGTTAACTACGAAACCATCCAGACTCTGACTTTTTACTTGAACAGAAATTGGGAGTTTTCTTTCAGAAATGTCTCACGCTACCCTTTGCTTTCTCGCGATTGCGTTCTTGTGTATCTAGTGTTCTTCTAGCAAATACTACTAACATCTGCAAAATTCTGCCGTCTGGTTCATGCATTGCAACAACGACGTTTCACGACGTCATATACATTATCGCTGTTACCGATGCCTGCTTGACATCCAATGCACCTTTGGATTTCCAACTCTTTAGATGCCCACAAATTGCTTCGCCACACCATTAACGTAAATTTGCCTGAGTCACAACGTGACACCTTGCATAAGCTACTGTGATATTTTCTTGATATCTTTGACTTCCAATCTACTCCCTACACAAACGTCAACTGTTCAACATCCCATTACACCAGAAGACTGTAGGCCTTTACGCAGTCGTCCAAAACGTGCTTCTACCAAATAACTTGAAGTTATACAAGATAATGTGAGCGACAAGTTACGCAAAAGTATCATCCAGGATTCATCGAGTCCCACGCCATCTCCGGTGGTACTGGTTAAAAGAAAGCTAACACCTGGAGATTTTGTGTTGACTATAAGTGCCTAAACAGAATAACCAAGAAAGACGTTACCCTCTTCCACGAATGATGACGCCCTTGATAGCCTACACGATGCCAACTAATTTTCTTCTATCGATATGCATTCAGGGTATTGGCAAATAAGCGTAGACGAAACAGATCGCGAAATGACAGCTTTCTTTACTCCTGATGGCCTTTACGAGTTCCGTGTTACGCCCTTCCGTTTATGTATTGCTCCTTTTGCCTTCGAGCGAATGATGCATTTTTTTCTCCGAGGTTTGCGTTGGACTACTTTTTATGCTATTGAGATGACGTTATAATATTATCGTCCACGTTTGCCGCACACTTGTCTAGACTGATGGCTGTGCTGGAAATATTTCGCGACGCTGGCTTTCAGCTGAACTCTAAACAGTGCGCATTTGGAAGCACTGAAATTAAGATCCACGGCTACGTGGTCAGCCGCCAAGGTATATCCTCTGATCTCAAGAAATAAACTGTAGTTTTAAAGTTCTCTACTCCAACAAATCAAAAGGCTTTGCGCTATTTTCTCGGGCTGTGCTCATATTTCCGATGGTTCATTCGTGGCTTCGTTGAAATATCAGCCCCTCTGCACCCCTTCTGAAAAAGGACGTCCCTTTCAATTGGTCCCAAAGCGAACAACGTGCACTTCATGCTCTCAAAACCGCGCTTACAACACAACCCATTTTGGTTTATTTCAACCAATCATTTGAAGTGGAAATACACCCCGATGCTTGTGGATACGGTCTTGGTGCAGTCCTTATTCATAAACACGAAGACAAAGAACATGTTGTTGTCTATGCGAGCCGTGCTTTATCTAAACCTGAAATGAATGATGCAATAACAGAAAAAGAATGCCTCGCGATTATTTGGGCAATTGCTAAGTTGACACCATACGTATTTGGACGCCCCGTTAATGTCATTGCAGATCACCATACCTTATGCTTGTTATCCAACCTAAAAGATCTCTCCGGAAGGCTCGGGAGATGTGCTCTTAAACTTCAAGAATATGGTTCATCTATATTTTATAAATCTGGTAGAAAACATGAAGCGCCTGATTGTTTGTCTAGAAATCCGGTATATTTAGTTCCATCACTCTTTTTCACGCCCATCAATGTAATCGCTTGGACATCAAGCTTAGACTTTGCTGTAGAACAGCAAAAGACAATTCTCTCCGCCACGTATTTCAATGTTTACAGAAGTGTACTCAAGCACGTAATAAAAAACACCTTACGAATATCTACACCTTGGAACACAAAATATTATACCACTGGAACTATGACCCGCAAGGTGCGTCACTCATGTATGTTGTTGCTAAGCACCTCCGTGGAGACATATTACGTTCTCTACATGATGACCCCACAGCTGGACACATGAGGTTCTTCAAGACATACATGCGTGTCCGACACACTTTCTGCTGGCAGGGCATGTACACGATATCTTCAAATATGTTGCATCATGTCTACAATGTCAACACCGTAAAAGGCCCACCACTGCACCTGCAGGACACCTACATCCCCTCACCCCTCCCCCATTATCTTTTTGAATGCGGGGGATTGACGTTTTAGGCCCAGTTCTTGTAACTCAATCATGCAACAGGTGGTTTTTTGTCGCTATTGACCACTTGACGCGCTATGCCGATACGTCACCATTACCTTCCTCCAAAGCTTAAGATGTCGCCGCTTTCCTAATAAAACAAGTTTTTCTACGGCACGGACCTCCTCGGCATCTCATAAGCGCAAGAGGCACAGTCGTCCTGTCCGAAGTGGTTGAAGAGTTGTTAGGCCTCTGTTAAACTGTATATAGACATACTACAGCTTCCCATTTCAGACGAACGGTAAGCTGAACGCTTCAATCGCACAATAGCAGACATGATCTCTATGTACGTGCAGTCCGATTATCAGAACTGGGAGAGTGTACTTCCTTCGTCCCTTACGCCTACAACACTGCTTCTCCAAGACACACACAGCTACGCTCCATTTTTGTTCTACACAATCGGTTGCAAACCACACTTCTGGACACGTTACTTCCTTACAACTATGATGAACAGCTAGAGGACACTGTTGCTCGCCTCGTCTGCCGCGCCGAAGAGGCGGGACAGCTCGTCCGCCTATGCACAATGTGCCTCACAGTAGCGCCAATGTCAACGTTAAAACAAGACACATCGACCGGCGTCTTACACCGCCGGCTTGCTGTGTGTGGCTCTGGACGCCACGTCGGCAACAGGGCAAATCCACTTAGTTTATCCACCGGTATGCCAACCCATACGGCATCACCGTCAAGCTGTTGGACCTCACCTATCATTACAGCTCCTGAACAGAACACCTGACCGACGGCACCTTCGAAGGACACCGTTCACATCACCCACATCAAACCCTACCATCATCCGCATCAAACCCTCGCCCTAGAACACCGCTCCTCTCCACCAAACTCACATCTTCCCTACACGGTGGAGACGACCGCGAAAACGGGGGGGGGGTATGATACATGGACGACGGCGAAGAGCGCGACAGGCGATCGGCAGGGGCTCGTGCACACAGGCGCTGCAGTGGGCGATATTGGATTAAAAGCTATCGTTCGGATGGCACCCTGTTCCCTTTGCTCCCAGCACCGTAACATATATATATGGGCGGTTTCATATAGATTCAGGCAACGAGTGGCAGTCGTATTTTTACTTTGCTCAAAATTTTATATTTTGTGGAGAATGTCCCAAGAAGAACAATTCTTTTTATTTTAATGTCCTAACATGATTAGTTCCTGAGAAAAAAATCTCAAAGAAGCGAGAAAGAACTACGAGGTTTTGAAGATTGTCGTGTGTGGCGTATTTCAATCACTCTCAAACTCAAAGAATTGAAAGAGAGCGTTTATATTTTAGTGTGATATATATGCAAGTGGGTAAAACGAAATTATATCTGCTTTTTATTATTCGTCACTGCAGTCTTTGTAAAAATCCCCAAAACATGCCTCTGCGAACAATTGTGACCCAAATTGCTGATTTTATTTTGATTTGACTAGGTTTAGTACCACTTTGCAAAATAATACCACATGTAGAGCCTTTCATTGCCTTCCAAATTAAACAAAGCTTGTGTTTTTATCATATACGAGTACTGAGATATAAATTAGGAAACAGAAAAGGTTTTCACTTTCCGTTCAAATTCAACACGTTGTATAAAAAAAATGTAATGTTTTTCTTTTTTTACGTTGCGTTCTCTTCACACACTTCTTTCAGCCAGAACGCATTCCGTAAGGTATTTGCCTTGGTTTTCAGTTTTAAGCCTCTAAATATGCTAAAAAAGAGCAAATGGCGATGGTGGGATTTGACGATTTTCGTGTGTGGAGTTTTTGGAACCACTCTCAATCTCAAAGTAATCAAAAGAAAGCTTCTATAGTTTTTTTATTGTGATATATATGCCAATCGGTAAAACGACGTGTTAACTACTATTTATTATTCGTCGATCCAATCTTTGTAAAATCCTCAAACATGCCTCCGCAAACAACTGTGATCTAAACTGCGGATTTTTTTGTTAGTCGACTATGTTTAGTTTTGTTAGGCAGCCTCTGCTGCGTCGCACAATGACAGCGCAGCAGAGGTTGGTTGCACTATCGCTCCACGGGGCGCGCTGCCGCCGGGGCCGAAATGCGCTCCGATTGCAAACCGAAACTTAAAAACCCATAGAATTTGTGCTGTTTTTCAGAAAGCCGTAAAATGCTTCGCGTGCCTTCTATCGTATTGCAATTTGTTGATTTAGTGTTTTTGATGATGCTGAGCAATTTTCAAAATGAAACCATGCCCTTAAACACAATATTAAAAAGTTAATTACGCAAAAATATTTAAGAACCTAATAATCTTGAACTTCAATAATTTTTCTAAAATGCCCCTGGGCCACGACCAAAACAACACAAGCTTTTCTTGTTGCGACGCGTAGTTTTTAAAAATATCGTATTGGTCCACCTTTCGTAAACCATATATATATATATATATATATTGTGAGAACTGATCCGATCGCGCTGAGAGTAGACTCGCTCTGGGCAAGACGCTTAGAGCTGACCGCCGTTGTCTAGTTGGCGGCGCGAGAAAGCGAGCGCTTCGGACTGCTCGACTAGTCCGATGATGATGGTCACAGTTTGATGAGCGAGGTGTTTGGGGAAAACAGTAGATTAGAACTTCACATCGTGCCCTCTACTTTGGGGGGTTGGGGGAGGGCAGGGTGGATCTTCCTGGCAACACCATGGTATAGGGAGGTAATAAGTGGCCTGGCAAAATGGGTTGAACCGGGATACGTGAACTCCTTCGTGGCCGTGACAGCACCGGTCGCTAGATAGGGAGCGACAGGCTCCACAAGGTAATTCACCTATAAGATTTGGTCGACCCCTAGATAAGGGCTAAAAACCTCGTGGAGCCGCTTTTCAAAGCGACCTGAGTGGCGCATATGAAGGCAGATACAGGTGACGTCGCCAGGGTTGAAGGTGACCCTCGGGAGCTCCAAATAATGCAGGTGTTTTCAAAGTTGTAGTTTGGTTTAATGCAATCGAGTCAAGTGACGGCAATCTTCGGAACATTAAATGTAGGCGTTGAGGATCACAACGTCAGAAATCAAAGAGATAGGGTTATGAGCTATGTTGAGAAATGATTTTGTTTCTTCGTAGCACGCGAGATGAAAGGGAGAATATTCCGCGGTAATTGGTACCGCAGTATTATAAGCGAAGGTAACAAACGGCAAGATGGTATTTCAATATTTCTGGCCCGCGGAAATGTACATGGATACCACGTCGGCCAATGTGCGATGAAAACGTTCTTTGAGACTGTTTGTGTATGGGTGGTTCAAGGACGTGGATTTTCGCAGGACATGACAGGCTATTAAACTTCCTTGATTGATTCCGAGAGACCCGTTTGACTGCTAGCATTGAGCATGACGCGTGGCGCGCCATGCCCCGAAAAATATGTTCTCAATAAAAATGAACTGGGCAATTTTAGATGCGCTGCCTGATTGCATGGCGGCAGTTTCGGCAAAACGTGTAGAGATGATCAAGTAGGGTAACAATCCACCGCTTTGGAGAAGTATATCGTTTGTAGTGACTCTAGTAGATGAAAACTAACAATTCACAAGGCGCAGAGTGACAGGTGATTGGTAGCCTTTCTCCGTAGTATCGTGACAATACCCGCTTGCGTTGCTGACACTGGGTGCAATATTAGATATACTTGGCGGTGGACGAGTATTTCAATGGTCAAACTAAACCTTCCTGAACACGGCTACTTGTTTTAAATAACCCAAGGTGGCCGGCAGGGGGTCGTCTTAGACAAAGTTTTGGATCGATGACAAGAGTGATTTGGGAATGACTAAAAGCCAACGGTTTTCATTGGTGTTAATGTTTTGGAAAGAAAGATGTTGTCAATTCATCTCAAATGCCGGAGTTGACGTCAGTGTCGATGAGTTGTGTGGAGTGTGGATTAGTCCATCTTATCTATACGTTTGTTGATCTTGGTTCATTGCGTTGCTCATAAAATATATTATTCGTTGCGATGCATTCCGGAAGAACTTGGTGTGATATTGCAGAGTAGGTGGTAGGGGCCAAAGAAGACTGCGGGCAGCGAGTACATGCTTCTGCGTCCAAATGCTCGTTACCAGACATTTAATGAATAAGAAAGTTATATACTTGTAGCCGTAGTGCCCATCGAACGAGTCGACCACGCAAGTTTCGGCGAGAGTTTAAACAACGTAATGAATGATTGTCCGTTATAACTTCAAAGGGTCTGCGATAATGCTATGGTCGCAACTTATTGCTGCCCCAAACTACCACAAAACATCTAGTTCCGTAATGCTATGTTTGATCTGAGGTTCTGCTAAAAAATTCATTACGTGTTGGGGGAAGTGTTGAGGTGTTTGAAAAAGCACAAATCCAATCCGGTATCCACTAGCGTCTATGTGTAAGATACTGATAGCATAGTGGTCAAAATGTCGAACTACCTGGTCTGTTGTGAAGGCTGTCTTCAATTATGTAGATGTGTGTTCACAAACTTCTGAACAGATGAAGCTTGCCTCCTCTGTGGGAGGCGCATGGAGAGGTGCGGAAAATTTGGTAAACTGCCGAAGAAAGCGACGACTTTCTGGCTTTGTGGGCGCGGAAATTGAGAAACAGCCTTTATGTTAACTGGTTCAGGCTATATACCCTCCTCCCTTAATAAGTGGCTAATAATGTGAATGTATTTTTTTCAGCCAAGTGAAATTAATTTAATTTCAGTCGAAGCTCAGCGAAAGGAAGACGCAAGAGGACATTTTAGAGGGCGACGCAGGTGTTCATGGAAGGAAGCAAAAAATCGCCACGCCGTTGAGGTAACAGAAGCAAGTTTTACCCTTGAGCCTTAGAGAAGATTATCCATCATTCGGCAGAACGAGGCGGGAGCGTTGTACAGTCCGGAAATGGAATCATGTTGAATTTGAATAATCCGTTTACAGTAATAAAAACTGCCTTCGCTTGATCAGTCTCATACATGGGTTTCTTCCAGTACCCCGATAAGAGCTTAAGTGAAGAAAAATACTCGGCTTCATGTAGATAATACAGGGCGTCGTCATTCTGAGGCAATGGGTAAAAGTGTTTTTGCATTACCTTGTTAAAACCAGGCTAAAAAAAACTAAAAAAGCTGAAAGATTCGTTGTTGTTGGTTTTTTTTTTTTTCAAGGATGACGGGTGCCGATCATGGGCAGGAATAAGGGTGAATTATTCCCTTATGGAGCTTGCCGGTTACGTCTCGTTCAATTAGATCGCATTCGAAGAGAGAGTCACGGTGAGGGCGGCGGCGGAGGATAGGCGGGATGTCGATTCTAAGATAATGAATTGTGATGTGTGCTCGACTCTGGGAAGGTGATGCACATTCGGATATGCTTCTGAAGCTATGCACTAAAGTTAAAAGTTTGAATTTCAGATAACATGATTGTTCCTTATTGAAGGCTTTATAGTGCAGCTAATTGACACTTACGCTGGGTGGTGGGCTCGTTTCCGCCGGTTTGAAGTTATTCAAAACTGAAACAAGATGAAAAAGAATTCGCTGCTGCCAAAACTGTGCCTTCCGGGTTGACAACTGATATATTACTGGAGTTTGTGATCTCGATCAAGGCGTTGCGATCAATGAAATGCATAACAGAATTAGGGGCTACGACGCGTTTTGAGAGAAAGGAAATCAATGGTGTCACGATAACGCCTCCAGAAGTTCTTATGAAGGTTACATAAATGATTGCTGTAAAATAAGTCAAAATAACAACGTACCGAGTGACTAAAACATTTTCGTTTGTTTTGCCAATATCTTCTAAAACAAGGCATTGTGTTACGCGCAACTGAGAATCACTGCAAGCAATGTCTGTCAATGCAGAGCGAAAACAAATCAACACTAATAAATATCTCGTGGGAACAGACAGGTAAAACAAGGAACGAAATGTGGTGACCTGTTGCATTAATAAGAACGAGCACAGTGCGCATTGCTGACTGCAAAATTACATTTGTTTTTGCACATCACAGAAAAGATCGTATAAAAGTGTTCGAAAATCGCAGAGCTTTAAACAAAGGTTTTCTCTCATTACAGGTACAGCAGCCACGATCTTGACACGTTTATTTCTAAACCTTCTATGAAAAAAATCGATAGAATTGAATAACGCCTAGGGAGGGTTTACATTAAGTCGTTACTAAAGAGTTGTCCTCTCAGGAACTGCAGAAGTTAGTTTTCCGTTTAGAATTTAGGGTACCTTAGAGAGATCGAGATGTTGGCAAACTGTGAGCGGCAATAAGATGTCAGAAACCGTAGCCAAGTATTTGCTCGCAGCAATCCGCGGATATGTTGTGCATAAGGGGAGACGCTAACTTGTTAGGCCGGTGCTTCCGTGGGGAGAAGTAGTGGGCTCGATTTTCATTGTACCGATTTCAGTAAGTCGTTCTCTCGACGAGTACCGTGGTTTCTTCTAGGTGGCAAATGTAGGAATTAATGGGTGCTGACTCAGACAGTCCGGGTGAGCAACAGCGAACAGTTGATAACGTTTGTTAAACAAGTGCCCGCAGCTGGGAAGTGTGGTCTCTGCTGTCAAGGACTAAAGGGTTACCGAGGTAAAGTTTTGCAGCACTTGACGTACAACGATCTCGATAATACCCCGGAGGTCGGTGTCCGAAGATGTAGAGAGCCGTGATGGGATTCGGGGAAGGTCGCGAACGCGGATGTGTCACACCTTAATGACGCGTATTCACATATCGGCGATATCAGTTACTCTCACAGATGGCTTAAAAAACACGTAAAGGCAGCGCCGGAAGTTTCTTGAGAACGTTGGAAATTCGGTCCCGCTCGGGGATGTTGGTGTCTACACCCGCGGCGGAGTGTGAGCACGTCCTCAAATTTAGAGGTATACGCTAAATCCAAACGTAAGACACGAAACTCAATTTTTTTTTTGCGGTCACTAGCGGTTTGAGAGCATTCCTGATATATTTTATTCTGTGACAAAAGTTTTCAACTCAGGAATATCCTGCTCCTGGTTTAGAAATCAGGCCCTGAAATCTTCGCTCAAGCAAACAATTACGTTTGCGATCTTAGTAACATTATCTCCTCTGTTGAAAGCGGTCACTCTTTTAAATGAATACAACTGGTCTTCGACATTCTTGCCCCCTATGTCCGGAAGGAAATTCGAATCGCGTTGCCTCGGGAGAAGTGTCCTTTCGCGGAAGACCATGGTGGGACCTTTGGGTCGGTCGGTCATGGTGCTGCTTACTATCACCGTTGATATTGGAGCAAGCCGAGGTGGCACGTTTGAGATGCTTGCTTGTGCAACGGTCATCACCGTGTGAATGAGAAACTACAAATTTGAGAAAAAAACCTTGAAGACAGATGGTGCAGATAACTCTCACCTCCTCTACTCTGTAAGGGAAGTAAGGAAGATCAGGTGAAGCAGGCTAGCACTGGCGAAGACGTTTAATCATGACCGTCGCTGTGCCGTCGTCAGTGCGAGGGAACCCCATACAAAAATGGTCTATGGTCGTCTATGGAAAATTATATGGCAGGCTATCACCCCCTATGGCCTTTTATGGTCGGCCATAGAAATCCATAAAGACAGCTACAGCCAGCTATAGAAAAATCTATGGCCCTGTGTCTAAAGACTGGGAACCAATAAATTTTCTTTACCCGCCTATAGCAAATTCTATGGCCACAAGCCTAAAGACCGGGAACCAATAAATTGTCTTTAACCGTCTATAGAAACGTTTATGGCCCTAAGTCTAAAAACTGGGAACCAATAGAATTTCTTTAGACGCCTATAGAGAATTCCATGGCCCTTTGTCTGAAGACAGCGAACCAATAAATGTTCTTTACCCGCCTATAAAAAATTCTTTGGCCCTGAGTTTAAAGACTGGAAACCAATAAATTGTCTTTACCCGTCTATAGAAAAATTTATAGCCCCGAGTCTAGACTAAGAACCAATAAATTTTTTTCCACGCCTATAGAAGATCACTACCGGCGCTTACTGTTTTAGTAAAAACACTCCAGGTTAGAAAATTAAATCAATACTAAATTTCCATAATGCCGGTGACAAACCATGACCCAAGATATGTTCTCTTCTGTTGCAACGAGTCGTGAAAACCAGTAATATTGTTTGTTTGAAAAATCAATTAAAATACTTGTGCAACAATTAAAATTAATTATTACCCCCAAAAGTGAAAATAAATTACACTGGCGCCGAACACTGCAATCAAGCAATAGCTTGATTGCAATCTTCAGCAACAGTCATCACTGCATGTCATCACTGCATTGTCGACGTGATTATTCAAACTTATTAAAAAGATAATTAATAAATTTCAGTTAATTAGCCTAATGACCTACATTTGCTTTTTTCAGGGTTTTGAATTAAGAGATGGGAACTAGTCCAAGAGACAATTCAAATAATGTATTGAGTACGAGTAATACTCGCTCCGCCTCTCCGTGTTTTTGCGACAAATGATGGGTCACCAGGAAAGTCGGATTCAAAAATTAGGCTGCCATATATACAGCTAGCGCGAACTTAGCACATGAAGAGAGGGGCCCGGTGTCGCGGCGTTGTTTCTGTTGTGTGGGATAGTGTTCTGCGTGTGTTCTGTGTGTTGAGGCATGTACGTATTATCTACCATATAGCGTTCAGAAGTCGGGGACACTTGAAGTGAATTTTTTTAGAGTTTGGTGGCTAAAGAGAGCCTTAGGGTAAGCCATAGAGAAGTCTTTAGTCAACCATTAGACAAGCTAAAGAGCGCTATGGCTGGACAGCGATAGGGCCATAGACAAAGCTAAAGAGGCCCATAAAGGCGACCATAAAAATGCTAAAGAGAGCCATAGAAAATTATTTAGCTAATTGGGCCAAATAGCTAAAGCCGACCATACAAAGAATTTTCTATAGCCGACCATAGGACATTTTTGTATGGGACAAGCGCTCCGGACCGCTCGGCCAGGCCAATGATTATAGGGACAGCTTGATGAAGAAAATTCTCTGGAGAACGAAGAAGTTGATTAAAACCTCACAACATATATATACAAGGTGATTCTTTTTTTTAACTTACTAGATTTGTTTGAAAAAAGCCCTCAAATTTGCACTTATGCGGTTTGTGCCGGTGAGTTTTGTGACCAGGGTGAAAGGGTATAGGGGTGCAATCGTAACAATCAGTCGGCTAATATATTAAAATTCCTTAATTATCTTGTTGAATATAAAAATAGACAAAAATAGACAACTTGCTCCACGTCATTGAAAAACACTAAACCAACACGTTTTAGAGTTATATAATGCCGGGGCAGTATATCATGGCGTTCCGTTGAAACGCTCAATTTATACGCGTTTTTAGGTTTCGATATCTGATTGGAGCGCATCTTTGCGCCCGCGGTCCAGCTCCCCATTAGCTGAGACGAGAAGCCACCCCTCGCCTCCCACGTGGCATGGAGGGAAGTTTGGCCAACGTGTGTTGCGCATCTCAGCCACTGGGGAGTAGCACCACGGGCGCAGAGAAGCAGTCTGCTGAGAAATCGAAACCTAGAAACACGTCCAAATTGACCGTTTTTACGAAACGCCGTAATATAGTGCCCATGAGTTAAATTCTTCTAAAATAGTTGATTTAGTGGTTTTCGATGACGCTGACCAAGTTCTTAATGGAAACCAAATATCCATTTTCAAAAGGTGAAAGTTAATTAGCCAATTTTAAATATTTAACCGACTGATCGTTACTACTAGCCCCCTACACTCTGTCCCCTTGGCCATAAAATAATCTGCACAAAACGCATCAGTGTAGCTTTCATAGCGTTTTCTAAACAAATGTATTATATTTAAAAAAGACCCTGAATATATATATATATATATATAGGGTGTTTCACGAAAGGTGGACACATTCGATATTGCAAAAACTGCGCGTCGCCCCCAAAAAAGGCTTGTGTCGTTTTGATCCTGGGCAAAAGGCCTAGTTAGGAAAATTATCAAAGCCCGAGATAATTATATTGGTAGTTATTTTTGCGTGATTAACTTTCTTAATATTGGGTTTAAGGGCATGGTTTTCATTAAAAAAATTGCTCAGCGTCATCGAAACACTAAATCAACAAATTGCAGAACGATAGAAGGCACGCGAAGCATTTTACGGCTTTCTGAAAACCGTTCCAACTCGATGGGTTTTTAAGTTTCGGTTTATAATCGGAGCGCATCTCAGCTTCGGCAGCACCGCGCCACGTGGAGAGATAGTGCATCCAACCTCTGCTGCGCTGTCATCGCGCGACGCAGCAAAATCTGGTTAAAAAAAACAAAAAAAAACATTAACGTTTGGAAAATATATATTTTTTTTAGAGAGCAATTTCTTATTTGTTTATTCGAAGGCCATAATTTCAATTAGAAACTTACTGTGCATCATCAACCCTTTTTAGACAAGTATAGAGCATACCAAGAATTTTACCATCTTTTGAAAAACCATTCAATTCTGACGCGTACTCCGGTTTGGGATTCTTATCCAAGCGCATCTTGGCGACAGCTGTCCTGCCTTCCGACGGCCAAAGTGGGGAAGCAAAACCAGCCCCAAAGTCAAAGCTCAACCTTTAAATGTCATGGTCTTTCGAGCAGCGAGTCGCTCCTTACCGCCTGGCCACGTGCGCGTGCTACACTTCTTTGATTTTTTTACGAGAGAGGGAAGGGAGGCGGGCGTGCTGGCTGGCTAGCGAGACTGGCGAATTGTCTGATCTTGGTTTCTCGGTTTGGCCGTCGGAGGGCAGGACAACTATAGCCAAGATCCACTTGGAAAAGAATCTGAAACCAGGGTACGCGTCTAAATTGACGGGTTCTTCAAAACATGGTAAAATGCTGGGCATGCTTTATAAATGTCTAAAAAGGGTTGATATAGGGTTAGTGATGATGGCCAGTAAGTTGGTAAATGAAACTATGGCGTTAGAATAAAGAAATAAAAAGTTACTTTCTAAGAAACAAAAAAAAACATTTGTTTTTAACTTTATTCTTCTTCTTCTTAAATAGGCCGTTTTAAATAACCGTTTTGTAACTTAACAGATTTGTTTAAGAAAAGCCGTCAAAGCTACACTTATGCCGTTTGTGCAGATGAGTTATATGGCCAGGGGGACATTGTATAGGTGCCTAATCGCAACGATCAGTCGGTTACTTTATTAGAATTCGTTAACTGTAATAAATGAAAATAGTCATATGTTTCCAGATATAAACTTGCTAAGCGTCATTGAAAACAACAAAATCAGTAATTTTCACAGACTTTGAGCGCATGAGAAGCGTAGTAGTGCAAAACCATTTCAGTCTCAGAGCAGCTACAAGGCTAATGGTTGCGGTAAGGTGCCCACGCAATTTTGCGTCTCTTATCCAGCCCCAGCCTTGTACCTGCTCCATGAGTGGTAACTTTAGTACACTACTATGCTTCTCACGCTTTTGAAGACTTTCTGAGAATTACCTTTTTAGTGGTTTTTGATGATGCTGAGCAAGTTTCTAATAGGAATTATGCATATATTTTCATTATTTAAAAAGTTAATTATCGAATTTTAATTATTTAGCCGACTGATCATTACTATTAGCCCCTTATGCTATGTCCCCTCGCCGTATAACTCACCTGCAAGGCCCGCTTAAAGGGGCACTGACACCCTAAGGGTCGTATTATTTCATTGTCTAAACCGACGGAAGTTGTAATTATAGACACGCAAAAAAAACTGCATCGCGAAAGAAAAATGTTTCCATGGGCGCGCGCGCCTTCTTCTTTGCCGCTTTTCTCTTTCACTTTTCGGCTCCTAGCTTCTTTTCATTCATTACGTCAAAAGTCACGAAATTTAGATGTTTTGTAGGTGACATTTGTATAACGTTTAATAACGGCAATGGTAAAACATATTTTTAACCCAATCGCGAACGCACTACTGCCATTTTTTTGAAATACAAAAAATCAGAGTCAGGTGTGATGTCACCTTCTGGAATTGTAGCCTCCCATGGAAAACATACGGCCTGGGCAGGTGGCACCGCTGGCACTGAATAAAACCGGTTATACACTGTCCCTCGCCGCCCTGATATTGTCCTCCTACTTTCCTCGTTCCTTCGGGTCGCGGTGGCAACAGCACGGAGTCATGAAAGAAAGTGGACTCTCAGGACTCCGCAGTATTTGACGTCAACGCACAGGCCCGGATCGCGCGGGAGTTTCTAATTCGGCATTTAGAAATTGTTTTTTTTTTTACTTTACAGATACTGAATTCCAAGTTTTGAATTTTGAGCGTAATGTCCCGGTATTGTTTTCAATCGTTTCGTATAATAAAAAAAGGAATATGATTTTGATGTGTCAGTGCCCCTTTAATGGTAACTTTCACGGTTTTTTTTAAACAAATCTGTTCATGTAAAACTACACCTTGTATAAGCATATGCCTGAGTGTGTGTGTTTGTGTGTGTGCGCGCGCGTGTGTGTATGTGTGTATATGTGTGTGTTTGTGTGTGTGGGCGCGCGTGTGCGTGTGCATGTGCGTGTGTGCGTCTGTGTGAACACCACGTGTGTCGAATCTGCCAGACGAAATCCTCTAGTTGCCTTGGTTTCAAGTGGAGTCACCAGATGACTCTTCGGTACAGGTCTATTGGCCTGTGTCGCTGTCCCAGTTCCCAGCTTTTCTAAGGGAGACATGCCTGTTCCCAAAGCTGTTCTCTGGACGCACCACATCATTAAAACCCGAAACTCCCACTACGCGTCTTGCTTACACTCTGGGTCGTCACTAACCATAGCGTTGTGCGTCAACGGCGCGAAAACAGTTTCATGAACGCGTTTATGCGTAGATACCTTTGACGCGGTTTTCGGGCCAGCGTTCCTCAAGAAAAGAAAAAGAATCTTCGAAAAGAAACAATGCTCGCCGGCGTACCGTGCACAGGAGTAACTTTTTTCTAATTGTTTCCGCTGTTTGGTCGGCGGAAAAAGCTCTCGTCAAAGCCTACTGAAACGCGCGCCAGTGTTACTTTAACAGCTGGATTGCGGGGCAACATTCGCCATGCTGTCTACCCTCACTCATATAGACGCTTTAGAATGCGCCAGATTCAGTCACCATTGTCGAACTTTTCTTGTCTTAGCGATATGCCAAGCCACTGAAGCGGGTGTTGACGAATCTGGACGAAGGCCCATGGTAGGGAGAAGGATACATTAGCACCTAAAAAGGCAGTAGCCTGTCCTGCTGTGGCAACGATGAAGTCAATAAAACATAATAAGAGGAAACAAAGACACGAAGGTCGGTTAGGGCGGCGCCCATACACAGATGCCTGAGCCGACCGAAAATTGTGCACAATATATATATGTATATATATATATCTTAGTCACAATTATTAGTTATAATTGGAATTGTAGAAATGAACTGGATTTTCTTGGTGACCGAGGCCGCCACCGCTCGAATAAAAAGTTCCAGTGTATCCATCAAACCTATAGTACCTAGAGCAGAAGACCTGCGAAATAGGGAGTCGTTGCAAGCGGAAATCCGCTGAAGCAAGGTAGGAGCAAGGCGCACTGTGACAGAGGCTTGCGTCTTGGCGTCTTGGCTCCCTAGCGTCGCGCTTGTGGTGAGACGCTGAAAGAGGCAGTGGCTGCAACGCTGGCTTGTTTTGCTGTTCTTCGCATGGAGAAATATGAAATGCATGTTCGGGAGAACAAAGCCAATTGAGAATTCGTCGTCAAGATCTGACGGGGTGTAAATACGGCACCGATGCCCACAGGCTTCGCCTCGACACGTCCTAGAGAACGCATTTTCTGTAATATAAAATGTAACATCACTGTCCAATTTCTTCCTCAAAATCGTCACCTGGAGGAATGACCTCTCTAAACTCATTGTCATTGATCCTAACCCCAATCAATTTCGGGCTTTAAGTTATATTTACTTAATCATTTTGACTTGGATTTGATCCAATCCTTGTATGTTTCTGCGGTTTTTGGCCGACCGAAGCAGGTCTTACCTGTTCCGCGTATCTTGTGTAAATTTTCATTGTTGAGCAGTTATTGATTTTGGTTTTGCTATGGTAATTCGCTTCTTCTTTCCGGTTATTACATAAATTTTTTGTGCCCACGAGTAAAGTCTTTCTTGAACGGTCACTATATTTTATTATATAAAATATAGAATTGTAGATAAACAAAAATGTTTAAACATCACCCCTTTTTAGCGTTTGAGTTTCCGCTATACCAATGTGATTTTCTATGTACCATGCTAAAGTTTGCGGAACTTTTTTTTCGTATGCATATCTCTAAAAAAAGAAAAAAAAACTTGCTGTGCTATTTACCGAGTGCTGTTGGGTAATTCTATGGAATGATCATAATGGCTCAAAATCTTACCTTCCACTTCATTTCACTAGGCCCGTCATGCGTTGCCCCGTATCCAGATTTTTCATCAAATCCGAGCCTTGTGTACCATGGCCGATTGGTAGGAATCCCCTGTAACTTCGCTTTGCTATGCACGCCTGCAAAAAGAGGAAAGTCTATGTAAACCAAAACTCTTAACATAAAAAATTTAAAAAATACAATATTTCTATATAATGGAAAATATATTTCATCCCGTTTTATGTAATGATGCAAAGTTTCTGATAGGTTTACTGAATTTGGTCACCAGTATGACCTAAATTATGATATCCTTTAAATTAGAAGTCCATTTTTACAACGCAGTTGTTCCTTTTACTATAAAAAAAAACAATAGGTCAATTTTTTTTTTTTTTTTTGTGAGAGGCGCTACGAGCGCACATGACGGTGCCCACTTCTGGGACACCAGCACCGCGGGAGCGCTGCGTACGGCAACTGCCACAGGTGATGAGTGTTGCGTCCTACCGGCCAAGCAGATTGGTGATCTATTAAAGCATTGCTACAGTATTCACGCCCCCTTCTTAACAATTGGCGACGAGGATGGGATCCGAACTCACGCGGGCCAAGCCCAACTTCCTTCACCTGGCGCTGAACGAAATGTCATCCAGACAGGCAGCCGCGGAATCCGAACCGAAAGAGCTACCCCTTTTCGCGGAAGGTATGGTGCAAGGGGTGGTGGTAAAGATAGAATTGGACACAGGGGCGTGTTCTCGGTGATGAACGAAGGAGAGTTTGTGGGGCGTTTTCCTAATGTCTCTTGTTGAACCATCGAACATTATGCTGCTGGTATACTTCGGCCAGCTATCTCCAGTGGTCGGAAAGGCGATGGTGACAGTCAAGTGCGGCTGAAAAACGGCACTGTTGCTCTTGTTCATCGTGCAATGTGGGACTCGACGAGCACTCCTGGGTCAAAACTGGGCAAAGGCGTTTGGCATGCCTGTGGAACAGCTAGTCGGCGTTCATAGGGTGTCTAGCGTCAATGATCTGGTCGGGAGGTTCCAGTCGGTTTTCTCCGAACAGTTGGGTACAATGCAAGGTGTGAAGGCGAACCTTATTGTGCCAGAAAGGACTAGGCCGGCATTTTTAGGCCTCGTAGAGTGCCTTTTGCGATACAGGACATGCTCGCGCGGGAGCTGGCAAAGATTGCAGTGTGAGGGAGTTCTGAGCCCGGTACGCTCGTCAGAGTGGACGGCTAGCATTGTACCGGTGTTAAAGAAACATGGCTAGATCTGAATGTTTGGTGATTTCAAGCTAAACAATAAACCAGGTCGCAACTACGGAAGTCTATCCGGTGCCCCGGCTCGATGAGATGTGGGCGAAGCTCACGGGGAGCGGCAGGTTCTCGGAGCTTGCCCTGTACGACGCGTGTCAGCAAGTAGAATGAGAGCAGGGGGCAAGGAAGTTTCTGACAATAAATACGCAGAGAGGTCTGTTTTAATTATAATCGGCTACCATTTGGCGTGGCATCCGCCCCGGGGATTTTCCAAGGAGAAATGAAAAGCCTTCTGCGTAGTTGCAAGGGTGGTCTCTACTTCGTCGCTATCCTCCCCACCTCAAAAAAAGGAGACGAGCACTGTCGGAACCTAAAGGTAGTTAAAAAAAAAGGATGCCGGCCTAAAACTTGAGCTAACAAAATGGCCTTTTTTTCATTTTTAGAATAGCGTTGAATATTTGGGGCACATCCTGGATGCCAGTGGTCTGCGGACGTCACCCTGAAGTTTCGAATCTGTTCTCAAGGCTCCTGAGCCGGTGAACGTGCGAGAATCGCAGAGCTTATTGGGACTGCTTAATTTTTATCGGAGATTTTTGCCAGGCTCATCGGCTCAGCTACATCTGCTGCACGTGCTGTAGAGGAGAGGCGAGCCCTGGAGCTAGGGTGTCGAACAGCAGGCAGCGTTTATAAAGAGGAAAATGATGCTGACATCGGCCGCCGTATTGGTGCACTACGACCCGAGATTGCCGCTGCTGCTATGTTGTGACGCATCGCCTCACGGCGTGGGGGCGGTGCTCGCGCATCGTTCGGAAGACGGTGAGGAAAAGCCGATTGCGTTGGTATCCAGGAGGCTAACGAGTGACGAAAAAAATCTACAGTCAGCTAGATTATGGGGCCTTAGATGTTATGTTCGGGTTCAGGAAGTTCAATCAGTACGTGTGAAGTCACTCATTTGATAATTTTACGGACTAAAAGCCTTTTTGGGGTCTCAGGGGGCACGATAAAAGGTTCCTCAGCAGTGTTCGCCACACGTGCTGCATTGGGCGCAGACTTTGAGAGGTTATCAACACCGGCTGGCATACGGCCCGGTGGTAGAGTTGGGCAATGCCGACGGGATGACTAGGTGGCCACTGCATGGAGGGTCATCGAAAGTTGTGTCAGCGAACTTGTTCATGCTAGAAAAGGTTTTTACATCCTTGCTGTCGTCAGCGGCCCTAGCACAGGCGACTAACAAGGATCCGATCATTTCAGCAGTGATAGAGGCATTTTGCAGTGGTAATCGTTTGCCGGACACAGTTGAATGGAAGTCATTTTACGGTCCCATGAAAGAATGTTCGGGGCAAGACAGTTGTGTGCTCTTGGGCTGCAGAGTAATGGTGCCAGCATCCCTTAGGCCAGCCGTGCTGAGGCTGCTTTATGAAACACACCGTGGTGTAGAGAAAGTAGGATGGTCGCATGGAGCCATGTCTGCTGGCCAGCATCGACGACGCAATTGAAGCTAATGTGAATGGGTGTGGAAGGTGCCAAGTTTTCCGGCGGTCAACAAGGTCGGTCCAGCAGACACCTTGGCCATTCCCAGAACATGCCTGGTCGCGCCTTCATCTGGTCGTTTTGGGGCCATTCATGATTGTGTATTTCTTGGTTCTGGTCGACGCCTATTCCAAGTGGGTGGAGGTGACGCGGGTAGCTTCTCCTCGGCCGGGCAACAGGCAGTGCTTGCGGACCATTTTTGCAACCCATGACCTGCCAGATGCCGTAGTAAGCGATAATGAGCCGGCATTTATCAGTGCAGAATCTCGAGTGTTTCTGGCCAAGAATGGGGTTCGTGTGACTACCGTCCTTTATCACCCAGCGTCAAACGGGGCGGCAGGGAGGGTGGTAGAGACGGTCAAGGACAGGTTAAAGAAAGCGGATCATAGAGCAAATTTCGAGACCAAAAATGCGGGAATTCGGTTCATTTGCAAGACAACACTACACCGCCTGACGGGTTGGTCACCGGCGGATGTTGTTGGGACGTCGTCTGGAGGCGGCCTTAAGTCTGCTGCACCCCGACTTCCGAGCCGGGGTGGGTTTCCAGGCGGCTGCAACAGTGGGAGAGGGCAGACAGGCGTGCAAGACGGGAATGCCGGCCCCAGTCGGGCGACAATGTCTGGGCTCGCAAATTTAGACCGGGGAGTCGGTGGCTTCAGGGACAGCTGGAGAAGATACTAGTGCGTCGTCGGCTCCTGTGATGCTCGAAGACGGCACCACCTGGAACCGGAATGGCGACAATCTGCGGCCTCGAACGCTTTGGCGCGCCGGAAGTCAACGAGGAGTCGTGGGCAACGCCCGAAAGAGCCTTGGACCTACCAGCGGAGGACCTGGGTGACATCGTGATGCCGAGAATCCCGGAGACAGAAAGCCTCGTCTCTCGGGATTGACTAAGCGTCTAAAGCGGCAGTAGACGAACCTTCCCACAGAAGTCTGACGGCTTAAGGCGCATTCCCACCGGCGATATAAGCAGTCGATCGATAAGACTAGATCGCATCGCAAAAAATTCGACGGTCACACCGGCGTGCGCGATGAGCGAGTCCAACGCCTTCGTAGGCGAGTCGTTCTTCGAAAACTCTAACTCCGAACGCCGTTGATTGGCTGAGCCGCTCCACGACTATATTGCATCGCAGAAAGTCGGGTCAGGAAGCGACTGCTCAAATCGCTTTTGCGATGAAAGTTATCGCGCGACTAGATCGCATCGCCGGTGGGAACGCGCCTTTAGGGCAACAGGTGACAGTGCAAGAGTAACCAGTCCGGCCATCACCCCAACAGCAATTCCGCAGGTCAGCCAAAGAACAGAGGCCACCGGCGCGCTACTCTTCCAGAAAGACACTGGTTTTCGGGGAGATTGTGACAGTGGCGCTACGGACGCAAGCGACGGTTCCCACTTCCGGGACACCAGCACCGCGGGAGCACTGCATGGGGCAGCAGCCACGGGTGCTTAGTGTAGTCTGACCGGCCAAGCTTGTTGGTCATGCTGTACAGTAAGGCACTGCTACAGTATTAGCAGCCCCTTTCGAAACAGTTTTGCATGAACTTAGGTACTTAGAGTGAAATGAGGGGATTTTTATGTTTTTAAGTAGCGTACATATACCTTAACTTCAGAAAAACTTATTAAAATACATATATTGAGAAACATTTTGGTGCCGGTCTTTAGCAGCAGCTTATTTAGTAGAAGCTAGTTTCATGTAGTTTTATTTATGAAATTGTTTTCATAAGGAAACGAGTTCCGTCTAACAAAAGGTGAATACAGTTCTACATAAAAAGTTGTTACTATTTTTTCCCCAAAGCTAAAGAGGTGACATATATTAGTCTAACTTAGTTTTAAGCGCCATCACTTCACAAACAAAAAAAACGTGTCAAGACTTTCAGTTGTTATTAATATCCTTATTATTTTGATGTAAAATTTCGGTAGTGCATGAATTCTAGAAATCTCAACTTCTAATGCAAGTTTTTAGAAGTGTGCACAGATCAGTGCATCGAATAGTATTTCTGCGGGCACTTCAGAGTGCAGCGAACCACACTAACAATCTCATTTGTTACTTCAACACATTTTAACTTGTTTGGAACTCATTACATTATTATTGAATCATGCTAGACGCGCTTATAGCCGCTCTACTTTCCAAATGTGGTATTGTTTTAAACATTGCGCATACATTAAAGCATAAAATTTGTGTTATATTTGTTCTTACGAATAAATGATTCTACAGTGTGAGGGCTCTTTTGGTGTAAAATGGTTATGTTTTAAGCCAATGAACGGATTTTATCACTACAATGTTGTTAGCAGAGGTTTCCTAGGTGGTCCACTTCTGCGCCCATATGCTAGATGTGCTGGTATAAAAAAGCGAACAAAATACGATACAAAGATTTATGCGATAGCAAGATAGGAAAATAGAAAACATCCATTTGGTTCCTGCTGTAATAAGGGAGTTCGAAAAGAAACTAACCTAGAAACCTTTACAAAATGAAAAAAAAACCTAAGTCTCCAAGTTATGGGATTTATGCCCAATTCGTTTTGAAGTCACTGAAATGTTTGGAGGATTTTTACAAACATGCTCCAGCATTAAACTAGAAACGTATTCTCAGGCTGCTTCGTGCTGCCGAAAACTTGTAGCACAGTGGTTTCAGCGACCTTACACTTATAGGTATTGCTATACTTAATATGTTCGCCCCACACGCAGCACCAACCACCATCAACCACTTATATCATGCATGTGTGGCTAAACACATCGCTTTATGGTGGTGTTTACCACCAGGATCAAGTTAAAAACATATTTAATGTTACAAACAAAATGTTTGTTAAACCTGCGCTCCTGTTTTTCGTATAATTGAGTACACTCAAACACGATAAACATATTTCTGTCTAGCAAAATATATTTATTTTCTGGCTCCAAACTACGTGGTCATAAGCCTAATTTCCAAGTGTCATTGTATCTATGTTCAAAATATATTCAATATGGCCTGTACAGTTTATTTGACCTTGACATAGACGTAACGACCAGTGTTCTTATAGATCCCATAATGCAAATAACTCTCCAGTCCTGATGTGTGTGTGTCCACTCTAGCTATTTAGACCCATTCAGCCTATCAAACCACTTAGCCCAGATAACCCTCTGAGCCCTTTAAATTCCTTGAGCCTTTCAAAAGCATCCAGCCCTTCAGATCAATCAGTCTTTCAGAGCCCCTCAGCCCTTCAACCCTTTAGATGCCCAAATGACTGTGAATCAAAGACCGAAACTTTCTTAAAAACATTATTGGAAGTTGATTTCAGACATTTTAGTTTTACCTGCATGCTGTAACTCAAAAATATAATAACAGCCAACGTTTATCTCAAACTTGGGCGCAATCGGATGTAGGCAAATGCAATCAAACCAAATAGCGAAAACCGAATTATTTCAGAAAAAAAGGTACTTTCAATGTACTCACAATGCCGCTAGGTAACTGTTTCGAGGTGAACAATTGCTGAAGTAATAAAAACGAGGAGGTGTTCCACACAACGTCAAAAGCACGTTTAGCGAAAAAGATTAACTGGAAATCAACGTCTGCCGCTGTCGAGAATTCCTAAGCACGGTAACGTCGTCGTCGTTCCCGCCATCTTTTTCACTCGCTATATAAGCTTCTGAAGCCGGACAGACGAAGAGGCGCAAGAAAGTTGGCACCGAGAGACCTTCTCATTGATCCGCATGACTGAGCTGCTCTAGAAAAAAAAGTCTCACGCATGGGATGGGAGGCCGACACGGAGCGTTCGCTTGTCCCGGCAGCCCGATAGAAAATGGTCAAGCGGCTTCTCCGATGCATATATACTCAACGGTAACGTGATCTCTTACACAGGCCCATTAAAATGATTTTGGTTGTACCTTTAAACGACCATGCATTTAAAAAGAAACTTTGATTGGCCTCTCACCCCTTAGAAATTATGGCATGGTACGTGAGGCACCTTTAAAACTTCGATGGACACCTCAAACCCCTCAAACAATTTTGAAGGCTATGCCAAATTTTTAAGGTTATGTCAAAACCTTTAAATAATCATGGTGAGTCGCACATGTGGTTTCTCAAACGAGTTGTTTTATTTATGAAACACCATTGTTTAAAATTAGTTTGAAGAATATATATAGATGTACGCGCTATTGCGGGTTACACAAAAAACACAGAGTATTTACCCTTAGCGAGAATAGGCTTTATTATATGTATTTTTAAAATGCATTTAATACACGCATTTTTAAGTATATTTCTCCACATGAAATTTACTTTTTATGAAATGTATTCCAAATTTTTTTTTATGGGTGCACTGTTGAAAAGTGAAGTACATCAAAATATATATTTTAAATCAATGTATTTTTGAATTTCATAACTTCGCATTTTAGCAGAATGTTAGTAATACATTCTATATATTTATTAAACAAAGCCTAGTGAATATTCCTCCCCTACCTCAAAACGGCAAGCCAGCCTCTTTAGAAAATGAAACAAATAGTGCTCAGTCAATAAACCTAAACCAAACATCCCCTCCCAGGATGCGTAAAAAACAATTTACTGTAAACGCAATGTAGAAATTCACACATCATGCAATTAAAAAGTAGTTAATATGTGCTTCCGCGTACAATGATGAACTCAGTTCCCTCAGTAGGGATCTGTTTTTTTATATAACACCAATTCCATATCACAACAAAATGCACTTTTTGCTCAGTAAAAGACAAGCACTGCAGCAACAGCTACGCGTGCGACATAAAAAGAAGAAAAAAGAGGTTGTGGCTGGCGGCCTGAAAACTAGAGAGGAAAAATAGATTGCTCTCATCAGCGTCTGCGCCACGAACACACGTGCAAACGAAAATTAGGACGATCTCAATTACTTGGACAAAAGCTTAAACAAAATAACGCATTCCGTGTGCCGTCCGCGACGAGCTGATGCGTCCGTCCGTTTATGTCGGCGGCCGATGCCTGAAAATCTAACCCTCGAAGGCGAAGTGGCGTTCGGAATTGGCGATGAGCGAAAACAAAGGAGGTCGTTATTGGCGTGAATATTTCCGCCTTGCAATCGCCTGCTCGTCATCCGGTTATGCGGCAAAAGCCCGTAGATTCGACTTATAGTCCAGCACACTCATTACCTTCAAAAAGGTACCGCAAAGCTCTAAAGAGCTGCCACTAAGGGTGGCCAGGCGGGTGGAAAGATTAGGCGCCATATCGATCTCGCAGCCGCATCATGATGGGAATTGGGTCCTTGGAGCTTGAAAGGCAAGCTAATGGACGGGAAAATATACCGTGCGCCTTACCCGTAATACATGAGGACTTCCACGAACTGTTAGGTGATTATTAGGCTATTTTCCTACTAAGACACAAGCTACAACTGACCTACAGTGGCGGGTAGATTGCAGTCATGTTGGACCTACCGTCATTTCTCGATAGAAACATGCAACTGCGAAAATAAACCACTACACGAATGATCGAAAAAAGTATCGTGCCTTTTTCTTGCACTGTCATGGAGCCGTTAGGTTTTTTCAGCGAGGATTCAGATGTTTTCCGGCTGAAAACCTATAAACTGTGGTAGTCGATGGTAGAGCTGGTCAGAGTTGGCTTCCTACTACAATGTCGCCAACCGATAAAAGTGTGGATTTTTCTTGAATAATTGGGGAGATTGGGGAGAGAAAAAATATTCGTACATTAAAAATATTGATCGAATTTGCCCTATTTTTAAGCAAGGCATTGTTGAAGCCTACCTCGTGTATTATTTGTCTTTTATGCACCTGATAAACATTTCAGGTTTATCTATGTATCATTAGGGCTGCCAGTTGCGCTTCAAAGTTTTTATGCATTATCAACATATTAAATGTGCATCTTAGAAGCGTTTATTCTATATATGCACAACTATATTTTATTAGTAACGTCCAAGGCATTGACATCGTGTTTTGTGCAATTATGTGTACTCAATGTGCTTACCTTTATATTCAAAAGTTCATTAATATAGTAAGTGCTTTTTCAAAATATTTATCACATACACTTTGAGTTATCAGCAAATTTATATTATATTGCAAAAAAATAAATGTTATATGAATTTTGAACATTTTAACATTGTATCTATGCATTTGAGTGCATTTGAGTTGGGCTCCGTAGAAATTTAATAAATCGGAAATTTAATAAATCGGTGTATCAGAAATCTAACTCTATATGTACGTAAGAAACTGAAACATATTCATAGTCTACTTTTAGTGTATTTAAAAATACAATTATATACTTAAAATACTTTCGGAAAAGTGAAAGACGTTCACAATTTTTTGTAACAAAATATAGCTCAGCTTTTGAGGAGGAGGACGGGATCGCAAAGAAGGAAGGCTATGTCCCTGCTTCCCTCCGCACACCTCCTCCTTTTCTGCCCCTCCAGTTTAGTTGGAAATTTCGACTGAATTTCCCGCTCAATTAAGCGATAATTTCCCGCCCAATTTTAGCGGGAAATTTACCAACAATGCCTGGCTAAATTTAGCAAAAAATTGTCGGCTAAATTTAGCGGGGAAACTGAATCGGCGTCTACATCGATGTCGGCGCAACTGATCGTTGCAATATTGGATATTTTCAATATTAACGTCACACGTGACGTCCCGTGTTAGGTCACGAGGGTAAAATTATGTCACTAAATAATGCGGTAGAATCTTTGGCTATATTTGGCGCGAAATGTTTTAGCTAAATGTAGCGCGAAACATAAACTTAGCCGGAAAATTAGACCCTCATGCCGTCACACGTGATGCCCACCCTCGTAACGTCACTTGTGACCTTCGTGACGTCACACGTGACCACGAGATAAAATGCAACGAGCGCTGTTAGGCCGATGGCGACGCCGACGGCGATGTTGCTCATCCCGGAAAAGGGCGCCGAAGAGCTCCGCTCTAAAACCATTTGGACGTATTTGAAACTCTCAAGTTTTCGCTAAAGGACCCCTGCGTGCCAGAATCCCTTTCAACAATTTTTTTTAAGATCACCATTATCGTTATTACGAAGAAACGCAGGGCCACTGATGCATTTCGGAGCAGCAGCACTTCAGCTCTATTGTTCTTTAAGCCATTGACGACACTTGAGTAGTATGCATAGTGTACCAGCTCGGCCACGGAACAATTGCTGCGCAAGAGGGCGGTCCCAAACCTGATCCGACCAATCACAGCACAGCAAAGCAGGGCTTTTTCCCCTCATTCAAGCCAGTGAACGTTGACGGGCCGTTGACATCGATAGCAACGCCCACAGCAATCACCGACATAAATGCCCCCCCCCCCGCCGAGCATTGGCCAATGATCAATCGGAGCTTGTCGAGAGTTTCTCACAAAAAAAAGATATTATCCAGTGCATCCTTTCCGAGATTTAGAAGATACATTTCTTTTTTTTATTTTATGGTCCCTGTTATAGTAACCTATTTGTGATGAACATCGTCAAAGAGTTAGTTGAGAGGCGATCATGAATTTTGAAGCTGATAAAGTAAGATAAGGACAAGGGAAAATGCCCCTCCCAACAACCACAAGCTATAGATCTATAAGAAAAGAAAATTATATTCAAGCTCATTTAAATTGTTTTATCCTTGATTTCCTCTGTTAAGACGGCGTAACAATCATTTCTTGCGGACACAAAAATATTGTTGTTTTTTTCTAAAATGTTTAGTAGGCCTGTTAACTATCATCAATGCATCTATTGAATAAAGCACGCTCCCGCCGCGACCCCTTGAATGATCTTAAATTATCTCCGATGAACTTTACAGTGATAATAGAGTAACTCAAGAGAATCCGTAGCTTTGAGCAAGTGCAGAAGCGAACAAAATATTGAGATACAATTTTAATGAACAGATGGCCGTAGAGCTTTGCAATCTACTGGAAAATTAATTGTATAAGCTGGAACATCAATTTGGTTCATTGGTCTTTCTAATGAAATATCCGTTCTGCGAGTACTCAGGGTGTGTCCTTGATGATGCCGCGGAAACAGCAGCTTATCTCATGGGACGCTGTGCGAAACCATGGTTGAAATTTGGCTGAACTACTTTGACGCCTAGATTCCCAATTATTAGAGCATAATGTGCACCTGTGCGGTGGTTCTCATTATAAATTAAACGAGCGACTCAAAACGTTGGTAAATATTTGGTATTATGTTGAAATGAGTTTTGTGAAATCTCCTATTTTGTGATGTTTGTAAAAAGTTGCTTTGTTAATATTCATTTCTGTGTTATCAAGCCTGAGCCAATCTTTATCTTTACTCTTTTTGCAGACTCTCTATTTTATATTTTTACATGTTGCACACAAAACTCGTGTCTTAATATTGTTGTAAATTTTTATTTTATTTTAATTTGACTATTAATAAATGTCTGTTTTAGTTATTTATTTAAATATTTGCATTGCTAATATGCAGTTCTATGTTATCAAGCGTGAACTGAAATTTTTCTTACCATGTTTAGCGACTCTTTCTTTTATCTATTGTTATATGTTGTACACCAAATATTTAACACTTGCCAGAGTCGTTCAAACAGTATTTGAAATCGACAAGCATGTCTTTGAATATTTGCTTTGACATTTTTCGTGCATGGGCAAAATAATGCATAAAATTATGTGGAATAAAAAAGACTATTAAGCTCTTTTTAAATGATAGCGTCTGAATGAGGCACTCTGCATACCTGCGACTTTTTGTCATCTAGAAAAAGCAATCTTTGGGCATATACTTCACTTTTTATCAAAGGATGGCGACACGCTCGATTACACACAACTCTACACTTATCCTTTTATTAGTGAACTAAGGAAAAAGTACTCTTTGCTGATACTTGCTCTTTTTATCAAATGATGGCACCATTCTCGATTTCCAACACATAGACAACTCCACTCCTATCATTTTAGTCAACTATGAAAGAACATCCCTGGGTGGATCCTTCAACCTTTGGCCTAAAAAGTGGCGATGCCTATAACAACAGGGGCACGTCCGTGCTAAGGGATTGCTTCCGAAGACAACCAAATTGTATTCCGTAAGGTTTTTACCATCAAATGTCAAATATTTATCGAGTATCATTTATTACAAGATGACGGATATAGCACAATTTCTGGGCCTGTACAAGGTTTTTCGCGCTGGGACCGAAATTTTATAAGGGCCAGGTCAGTGTTTCACGAGCTGGTGATAGCGCCCCTATATATGGCAGTTCAACTTAAACAATTTACACTGGGTCAGAACTTAGCATGATCTATGAGCTTCAAAGTTTTACCGTTACCTCACCCACCCAAATTGAGTGGGACCCAGTGGACCTCGCGCGCAAGGTCGCGTCATGTGGCACCCAAATAGGGCGGGTCTCAACGTTTGCCTACCAGGAAATGCCAAAAAAATTATATATGAGCACCTCAAATGTTTAAGAGTAGTTGGCGCCTTTCCCAAGTTTTATTGTGTCCAGCATGGTCTGTGAGTTTCACAGCTTTGCGCTGGGCCCCAGAATTTGGCACGGCCTGCTAGCTGCAAAGTTTTACTGTCACCCCAGCTAAAAGTGAGCTGTACCCGTATGGTGCTAAGGAACTGTCAGATGAAGCCCCAGTTTATCGGGTCAAAGCTTTTACCACCAAATATTAGAAACATTACAGACATTGAACCCATGATCCTTGGGTGTGCAGCGAGAGCTTTCGCTCTATGTGCTCCGAGCTGGTGTGCGCTTGTCCACGCGGCCACTGATCCCATCAATGCGTAGTTTACATTATATTCGTCTCTCTTCAGTTGTAGAAGAAACGACGCACCTATACTTTTGCTGCCAAGATTTAAACATTGACCTTTCCATGAATAACTCTAAAGCGGTCGAATTCGTTTGGCCAGGTTCTTTTTAGTAAAACTCCAGCACTATTATTGTTCAAGTTAGTCGAATTATGAGGAATAAGGAATCAATTTTAGCATGTATATGCAAAAGAAAAAACTACCTTCACAATTCGTGAATATTTTCGGCAGCGACGAGACTAGCACGCAAAAAAACTACTTGAGTTTGTCAATCCAAAAAATTGGCATGCAATGCTATGTATACGATATCACATCGGAATTTGTAATTGAAACTACTTGCAAGCTAGGTCATTTTCAAAGTACCGTTGTCGTCCTTGCTTCGAAAAATAAACCTGAGAAATTTCTCCAACTTTGTGTTCTCTTCACTAATATACGTAGCGTCCTACCCACACGTATAAGACCTTCATGGCCTCATTGGTGATCGTAGAGCTGACATTTTCATCCTCACAGAAATGTGGCTATCTAATAATGTGAGTGCTAGTGTGATATTTTCTCCTTACATAAACTATACTAACTATCTCGTAGAGATGGACACTCGAAAGCGAGGCGGCATTTCAGTTTCTGTAAACAAATGATATATCATCTATCTACGTCAGTGGTAACACTTTCATTGAATTACCATTCGTTTGCATTAAGTCCCCTACTTCCATACTAATAACTGTCATTTGCTACAGGGCACCCGACACCAGCGGAAGTGTGTGCTGATTATCTACGAGATGCCCTTAATGAACTTCTGAAGCGCACATCAAAAAGCGTCGTTCTCGTTTCTTTTTTTAAATTCACCTGCCAAAACACCAACTCGACCTCACGCACAGTCACAAAAAACTGCCGGAGATGATTCTAAAAAGTTCTTTGATTTAACACTTGACTACTCCCTCACTCAAATTATTAACCATCCAACCAGGCTTGGCAGCACACTCTGTCTCTGGATATCAACTCAACCCCAAGCATGTTTTTATTGTTTATTTCAGTACTTTTAAGGCCCTAAGGCATTACAGAGGGGAGTGGTACAAAATAAATTCAGAAAACAAATACAATTTACAAACACTAGAATCTAAGCATTAAAATTATTATAAAAATGTGTAAACATGTTTTGAACGTATAGAATAGTGCAAACATACAAATAAAAAAATTTAACGTAAGTAAGCAGTCACAAAATTTTTAAACAAGTCAAAGAACGATATGTTTGCTAATTGTGCTGGAAGGCGCTTCGACTCTGAAGATGTTTTGGGAATGAAAGAATTATAATGGGTTGATTTAATGTAATGAGAAATTCCAACTCTAAATTAATGACCTACGCGCGGCGAGATGAAAACATGTTTTAACATAGTTGTTTTTAGTGAGGAATTGAATTATACACTTTATAAAAAAGACAAACGAGATATTGTTTGGAGTAAATAAAGAATGGGTGTAATGAAATTAGTTTTTATATTTGAGACACTAGATGTGTGATGATAATTAGTAAATATAAAACGCGCACCGCGATTTTGTAGGGCTTCAAGATAAGCCACGAGAGTTGAGAGAACCAGATCCCAGATTACTGCGGGTGGCATAGTCTAGTTTAGAAATGACAAGGGTTTTATACATTAGTAGTTTTAGGGACACTGGGGCTAACCAAAATTTTCTATATAGGTCACCAAGCATGGAGTTAGCGTTGGCGATAATGTCGTCCGTAGGCGTTTTCCATGACATGTTAGAAGTGAGGGTCAGCCCAAAGTACTTGTAGCATCGGACATTTTTCAGAGGAATTTAAAAATTAAGTAAAATGAAGATATAGTAATGCGATGGGAGACAGTCATCGCTTTACATTTGTTAGTATTAACGGGCATTTGCCACAAATCACAAAAATGAGCCACAGCTTGTAAGTCATTTTAAAGAAGGGTAATGAGAGTAATATTAGTGATTTCTCAATAAATTACACAATCATCAGCGAAGAGGCCAAAAGGTGATGATACACACAGTGGCAAGTCATTTACGTAAATTAAAACAACAACAGGGCCCCGAGACAGCCCCTTGCGGCACACCAGAATTAAGAGGTTTCATAGAAGAATTTACATTGTTAGCATGAACGGACTGAGAACGATTAGTTAAAAAGCATGCAAACAGACAGCACGTTAGCATCGAGATTAAGTTGACTGAGTTTAAAGAGTAAGCATCTATGAGGAACTTGGACGAAAGCTTTGCAGAAAGCTGAACAAGTACAGGCAATCTGGGAACCACGGTCAACTATGAAAAGCCCGTCATTAGTGAAGTTCTGTAGTTGAGTCTCGTAGGAAAGGAATTTACGAAATCCATGTCCGGATGGAGAAAACAAGATATTAGAGTAAAAGTAGTTAACCAAATGATTGAATACTATGTGTTCTAAAAGTTTAGAAGGTGTGCCGATTAAGGAAATCGGGCGATATTTAAGGGGACTCTGTTTATCGCCATGTTTATGGAGTGGAATCAACTTCCCTATTTTCCACTGAGGCAATACACCAAATACAAGAGACTGCTCGAAAATCTTGAAAAGGTAGATTGCTATAATTTTTGCTATTCTTAAAGTGTGTGGAGGTTACAATGTCAACTCCAAAAGACTAATATGTTTTAAGTTATCAATGAACTTTACAATTCCGTCACAGTCAATTACAAGAGGATCCATAGGCAAAAAGTTACAATTCGGGTACCCAGGGTGGGCGCAATCATCCTCTACACAGAACGTTTTTACAAAAATGTCATTTAAAACAGAGACACAATGGTCATTTCGAATAACATTACCATTATTAGTGAGCGAGATATCGTTCATTTTCTTTCCATTCATACCACGCCGAAACTTTTTTAGGACTGTTAAGTTACATGGAGTGTAACGTCACATTAAAAATATTGGTTTAGCGTTTTTGTTTTTAGTTTATAGGCGTCATCAGCTGCGTGATACCCGTCTTAACGTGCGTCACTACAAGAAAGCTGTGCAGAACGGAACAAACATTTATTTTTGCTCTTAAGGCGCTTAAGTGTTACATTAAACCATTTTAAAAACGTCATTCATTTTCTGGGATTAAGTGACCACCAAAGGTTAAGCATGACACTGTCACTTCACATCAGCAGAAATATGAACACACCAAAATGTATCAAGGATTATAAAAAGGAGACTTTGCATTTAATAAAATTGAACTTCACATTTATTACGCACATTTCAGTGAACACTTCACATCTACAACTGCTCAAAAAATAGTAAAATATATTTCGAGATATGCTGACAGATATGACAGACGCCTTTAGGGTAACTGTTATCATTATATCTAATAAGAATTATCCTTGGTATAAAACATTTTAAAGCTCTAAATAACAAAAATAAACTCCATTATAGCAAATCGAAACGTACTTGCGGAAGCCAAGACTGAGAAAAGCATTCGTTTTGGGAGGATTAGGAGGAACAAAAGAATATTCCGAAACATATTAAAATGCTAAAACAAAACGCTTATCTGGCGGCATGTCTTCCTCTCTTCGCACGAATTCAACTCGGTTTTGGCAGCTTCTATCAACAACCTAATATTTTAGATGACTAAAATTTACAGGCAGTATTCAGGATCCTATGGCAGAAGTGTTTTGTGTGCTGTTCTGTTCACCAATATTCTATCAATGATAGCGACTGCACATCAAACGTAAATTTTTTTTTGTATCTATGTTCACATTTGAGAATCTTGACTGGAATCTCTCGCCCCTCTCAATGCCAACCAGCGTCATGCCGCCTATATTATTACCACGGGCTGGAACACGTTCCCTCATCGAAAAGCTAAATCTGTCATCGTCTTCTGGGAGTGATATTATTACCTCCAAAGTTCGCAGCAACATTTATATAATTGCGTTTTCAAATCTTAGCTATAATTTTCGGTATCTATCTCCACTGGCACTAGAACGAAACTAACGGTAAATTGGGGAAGATATTCTTTGTCTAAAAAAGAAAGCCGTTTACAAATCCCTGTAACGCCAAATTAGAGCGCAGCTCCTGAGGAGGAGGAGGGAAGGGTACGGAGGGAGGGTATACCCTTCATCCCTCCTCCTCACCTCCTCATCGTGCCTGCTACTCCTCCATCCAAGCGCCGTCGCCGTCGGCGTAACCGTGAGGTCACGTGACCCTCGTGACGTCACGTGACTCTCATGACCTAACAAGGGTCAGGTGACCTCACGGGGGTCACTTGACCTCCCCGGAGTCACGTGACCTCACGCGGGTCACTTGACCTCACGGGGGTCACGTAAGCTAACCTGGGTTACGTGACCTACCTGTCCTCATGGTTTCGCCGACGGCGATGGCGACGCCCCACAAGCCGGAAGCGCGCGCCTAAGACCTGCGCTCCAAAAAGGGTAACCGATCACTCGCATATCACAGCTGTCCAATATATTTACTAGAGTGTCATCAAACTTTTTGGAACATATGCTAAGCAACAGCATAATCCTTAACCCGACTAATATTTTACCCTCGTTAATATGACTTTCTAAGCAATTTTTATGCGAAGCCCAATTTGCCAAGTATTCTTATGACATGCATGTTAACATAAATCGTAATTATCAAACAAATGGTATACTTCTGCATTTTTTCAAAGTCCATCAAATGAGAGCCGCATGATCGTCCTTTCCTTAAGCATTCGGTGCTACGCTTTGACAGAGCCATTATCTCCGGAATTTATGATTTTCTCACCTCCCAAGTACACTTCACAATAGCTATTAATCATCATTTCCCGCTGAAAACGAAACGCCGGGCCGCAGATTTTTTTCTACTTTTCAAAGAATTATATATAAATACAAACGGCCTTAAGAGTGACATCAATTAAAAAAATTGGCTTTTTCCAACAACTGCGTCATTTACCACCCGGTGTAATATCTATTCAACCACCTTGCTCTTCCAAATTACCTAACACGAATTCGCGCTTCTTGAAATAAAAATGCTTAATATTAATATTGATGTTATTATAATAATATTGGTTTATTTCCCAGTGCCCACAACCAACCTAGCGGTCTACTGTGTGGTGCACAAACATTGGTGAAGTTTTATACACATAAGAGAAAATACAAATTATCAAAGAAGAACTAACAAAAAGAAGGAAAAAACTAATTTGTTTAGTTCTTGATAGCACAAGAACAAATTTTTTTAGTTCTCGTTTTTTGCCGGCACAGCAAGGTGGCTGTTTGAGTGACGTTTATATGCAGTGTGGGGACCGTCTGCCCACTTTTAAGGCTGACGATGACGGCATCTTAGAAGTCATAAATAAACTGAAACCAAAATCATCCACCGACAATGATGGCACACCCAGTGACATTATTAAAGGTTGCTCCTCTCTTTTTGTACCTGTGTTGAAGTATATTTTTAACTCACCCCTAACTCAGCCTAAGCTTCCTGAACTCTGAAATGCTCGGCAGCTGTTTCTGTTTTAAGAGTCGGTTATTGTACTTTAGCTAAAATTACAATCCTGTTTCGTTTTTATGCGGCTTCGCGAAGAATTTCGAAAAAGTAGTGCACAAGCGGAATTACGTTTACTTGAACAGAAAAATAATATTTGAATTCCATCCCGGTGTTTTGAAGGGCAGGTCCGTAGAATCAAATTAAAGCTCGATTTTGATTTACTCCGCTCCAGTGGTTTCCGGAAGAGGTCAGGTTGACGCGATTTTCTTTGACATGTTGAAAGGTTTTGACCGGGTTAATCACAAAATTATTGTTACACAAGCTTGCCCTGCATGGCTTCAGCCCGCACCTCTGCGCCTGGTTTTCGAACTATCTTGGTCATCCCTGCAATTCGGTTCGTGTTTCCGGTAGCTACTCCTATGAGTTTATTTCAAGTTCCGGTGTGCCGGAGGGCTCAATTCTAGGACCCATGTTTTTCTTTTGTTAATAAATGACATTGTTTCTTGCAAGAAGGATGCCAAAATTATTTTCCCTGATTACTTTGAGCCTTTCACAAGTGTCTAGTGAGTATCTGATTGTTCCAGTATTTAAGATGATGTCGATTTTGTTTTTACATGATGTACCAACAATTGTTTTTCACTGAACCCACACAAAAACTATATCTGTATTGCTATCTAAAAAGCTCGGGAGAATTTCTTTTTGCGCACACTGTTGGTGGCGTCCCGATTCCCCTAGTATCGTTTATAGAGATCTTTGTGTCTCTCTTGACAGCGCACTTTCTTTTAAAATATAGTTGTTACAATCGCAAATGCAGCACTAAGAGTATCAGGTATGACTTCACGTTTATGTCGGAACGTTTCTGCAATTGTTTGAATATTGCATTCATATAGGTCTTTGGCTAGATTGCGGTTAAAATTTTGCGCTATTTCGCGAGCTATAGCGATTGAAAATGTACAAAAGCGAATGAATAGAAGTGTTCCAAACCAGAACTAAAAACTGGTTCCGAGAACTGGTTAAGAAAACTTAGATTTCTTAACCAGGACTAAAGCAAATCTCTATCATTCACATTCAAAAATCTAATATTTTTCCATACTACCTAAGCGGCATTGTAATCGGAACTGTTTTTATATAAGTACATTAGTGTTCGTTTGAATCCCTCACTTCTATGGGTTAATCGGCATTGTTACAGCTGAAGCAAAACTCACTATCGGATACAAAACATGCCACCTGAAATTAGCACTCTCTCACCCCAGAAAACATGCCTGCAAAACATTTGTACGTCCAAAACTAGTCTAGCATTGTCCATCCGGCATCGCTCAGAAGCCTATTTTGCTGATGACTACGAAGCATTTCAAAACAGCCTGACTCGGTGTATTACACCTACATATTCCTACGACATCAGTGTAACCCAATTTACAAAACCCTTGAGCTTCCATTATTATATGACCACAAACTAACTTCTGGAGTATGTCTCATTCATCAATTCTTCGACAAAATCACAAGTCCTAATGACACACTTATCTTACCACCAGATTGGATATCGTCTCGCCTCACTCACACTCACTGCATCAAGCGTATAACAGGCAGAACATTCAACTTCAATAGCCCTTTTTTCGACATTCTATTATCTCCTGGAACTCTCTTTCCGAAGAAATCGTACTTATTTCATACCCATTCATTTCCACAAGGCAGACACCTTACACATATGCGAACCATTACTCCCTTAACAGATTGTCACTGTATGTACTTTTTGTTACTATTGTTTCTACTTGTGTTTTACGTTGTCTTTTGTGTTTCAATTTATTGTAATATTTTCACTGCAGCCCTGTTCATATAATCCTTTAACGGCCCTTAAACGTAAATAAATTATTTCAAATATAACTTTTGAGATCGGAAATGAAGACTGAATACGCGTGAGTTAAACTTCGGCATGTTTTTTATAAGAATGAGGTAGCCTTTGTGGAGCATGTGTCGACGTTTTAGTAACATGCAAGTTTTGTTAATTCTTTATTTTTATTTGAATTATAAATTAGGTGAAATTCACGCTGTGCTTGTCCCGTCTACACGTTGCTTCTCTATGTTATTTGACCGCTCTTTTCAGCTGCTAAGACATACCCGGATTTCAAGAGTTCCAGATAATTAAAACGAAGCCGAAAGTAGAGTCATACTAAATACTCCGCCTCCCATCGTGTCTTCTGACATCTCCAATACAAAGGCTAAACTTAGAATGTCTCTGAGTTCAAGTCGCAGTGAAGATAGTGCCCGCTGTCCCGTCTTTTCTTTACAATTAGAATACAGGAGGCACGAGCACAGGGGAATCTAGAGATTTTTAACTACGCCAGACAGATCTTTTCCTGGACGCGAGCACCGTCTACATGGTGGATACGCCCGACGCCCCTGCTTACATCCCACCAAAACTGAATGACGACAACTTCTTCGCCTGGCAACATGGAACGATGTGCGATGCCTCTCTTCAAAAGCACTCAACGCAGCTCTACCAGTCGGGGCGCGGCATTGTCACGGAAACTACGATGACCTTGTTTTTGGTGCAGGTTAGTTACTTTAACAATACCGCATTTTCTCACCATGATGAACCTTGCCTGCTTATGATGTCGTGCCCCAACGACCTGTTTGATTTGTGTAAAAAAGGTATTGTGTCTTGTTGTGAACTATAGTTACCCGGCGTTCCTAATGCATCTTCTCATTGTATCGGGTGAAGTAGAAATAAACCCCGGCCCCACAGAAACCGCTAGAGTTGATTCTAGCAGTTGTGCATCAACTAGAGGCTTAACAGTCCGCAAAGCTAGCTTCGATCACGTCCCTTCAAAACAATCAAAAAACGACCGACGCACTGGTAATAAACTATTAGAAGGAGTCGCTGCTGTCGAGCGCAATCTCGCAGCGGTCCCGCTACAAGCACCCCAGAACCCACCCATTGACAACGATAACATTACTCCACTCTGAAATCTTGAAAATTAGGACAAGGCGTGACGATGCAGAGAACAGGCTTCGGTGATCAATTTTTTAGCTTCTTGGCATCCCAGATTCGGATTCTGAATCTTGACTTCAATCAGACGAGAAGATATTCAAGTTTTGTAGAAGAGGCTTGGACTTACGCTAGACGCCAACAATCTGGAACGCTCTCATTGTTTAGGTCTTTTTTTTATCCTGAGGAAAACACACCGATTGTTGTAAAGTTTCTAAGGTTCAAAGATCAAACTGCAGTCTTGGGATCGGGATCTAAACTAAAAGGCTCCCAATTTGCACTCTGAGAAGACTTTTCACCCTCTGTTCGATGAGCACGAAGCACTGCTGTTTTAATCCGCAACGCCACAAAACGTCCCATTCAAGATTCGTTTAGATCAGCTCCGCATGCTCAACAAATTATTTGTATATTACGCTGCATCATACCGCGTAAAATAATTTTCTGCATAACTAAGCTTTGTAATAAACTCACCTCGTAATGCTCCCAGCTCATTAGACCGTACGGAAACAATAACTTCTTTATATCACGTTTCTTTCATTAATATTTGCAGCCTCATGCAAAAAAGAGAAGAACTGTGTAGTGTCTTAGAATATACTAATTCTGATGTTGCTGTGCTGACCGAGACATGGTTGAAGCAAGATGTTCGCGATGACGAGCAATTTCCCGATCATCTTAATCTTTGTATCAACCAAAAGGACAGGCCACATCAACGTGGTTGTGGTGTTCTTATCGGAGTCAAAAGGCATATCACTTCTGTAGTGACTGAATGAATTACCTCCACTAGGAGGGCGTCGCGTGTTCTGTCTTTTTCTTCTTTATCTCACAAATAAACGCCCCGCGCCAGTTGGAACGCGGGTGCGATCGAAGCCGGCTGTCTGTTGTCTGGATCCCGGTCGACGGCCACCGAGGCGAAGTTACAACAACTGGCGACGACGATGCGATGAACAGACAGCATGCCGAAGTTCCACGAGTTCTGCCCGGACGAGGAAACGTTCGACGACTACCTGGAACGCTTTCAGATTTTTGTGCAGGTGAATGCTGTGAAACCAGAGGATGCGGCGGCAACGTTTTTGAACTTCCTCGGGACAAATGCATATCGCACTCTTAAAGAACTGCTCGTGCCCGCGCTTCCGATTTCCAAGAGTTTGTCAGAATTGACATGTGTACTCAAGAACCACTTCTCGCCGGCCAAGTCTACCATAGCGGAGCGGACGAAATTCCACCGGAGGTACCAGAAGGACGGCGAAAGCCTGGCAGACTTTGTGATTGCCCTCAAGAAGCTGGCCATGACTTGTGACTTTGGTGAATTCCTCGACACTGCTCTTCGAGACCGGTTCGTCGCGGGTTGCCTCGATGCCGAGATTCAGCGACCACTTCTCGAGATGGATGGCAGTTCCAAATTCGGGGACGTCTACAAGGTGGCACTGGCAAGGGAACTGGCTACAGAGCAGAGTAAAGAGCTGCAGAGACAGAGCGGTCCAGATGCCACCGACGTGCATCGGTTGTGGGACAGACAAGACCAGGAACAGCAGCGACAGCCAGGAACTGTCTGCTCTCGATGTGGTTCTTCTGCGCATGAACCTTGTAAGTGTCCATTCCTTAAAGCGAAGTGCTTCAAGTGCGGAAAAGAAGGACACATCAAAAGAATGTGCAGAGGAGAACAGACCAGGGGTAAGCCAAAGAGCCGGCCTAATGTGGGTCCCGGAGACGTGTACGTGGTGCGTTGTAACGTAGTCGCGGGGGTGCCACCGGTTACGACTAGGTTGGAAATAGCAGGTCACGAGGTAGAGTTTGAGGTTGATACGGGCTCTGCAGTTACCCTTATGCCAGAAGAGGCGTATCGAAAGATTCTACCTCGAGGAGTGCTAAAACGGTGTGACCTCAGCTTGCGTACGTACACCGGGGAAAAAGTTAACGTTGTCGGTGTATCCGACGTCGAGGTAGCTAGCGGTCATGGGAAACATGTGCTGCCTTTAGTGGTGGTGAGAAACGGCAATGTGCGGCTTCCAACGCTGCTTGGTAGAAACTGGCTGCAGCAAGTAAAGCTGGACTGGAGGTCAGTTTTTGCAGTTACAGCAGAAGAAAAATCTCTGGAAACATTGAAAGTGTTGTTTCCGTCGGTGTTTAAGAAAGAATCCGGAGCCATAACAGGATTCATGGCAAGCCTTGTTTTCAAGGATAATGCTCAGCCAGTGTTCTGCAAGCACCGCACCGTTCCTTTTGCGTTTAGGGACGCTGTTGATTGCGAGTTGAGGAGAATGATTAATGATGGTATCTTGTCTCCTGTGAAGACGAGTGACTGGGCAACTCCGCTAGTGATTGTTCCGAAGCCCGGCGGAAAGATTCGTATCGGTGGCGATTACAGTGTCTCAGTAAATCCGAACTTGCGCACGGAACACTACCCCTTGCCAATGGTGGACGAGTTGTTCGCAACGTTCACGGAATGCCGCGTGTTCACGGTTCTTGCCTTGCGCGCTGCGTATTTGCAACTGAAACTTGATACCAACGCAAGGAAAGCGCTGACCGTAAACACTCACCTCGGTCTTTTCGAATTTTCGCGGTTGCCGTACGGCGTGTCGAGTGCTCCTGCTTTTTTTCAGGCTACCATGGATAAGATTTTGTTTGGGTTGCCGAAGGTTGCATGTTACATTGACGATCTGTTGATTGGAGGCAGGAACCATGATGAATGTTTTGACAATGTGAAACGCGTGTTAGAACGACTTGACAAGCATTGTGTTAGCTTGAACCTGGAAAAGAGCAAGTTTTTTGTGGGCGAAGTGAAGTACCTTGGGTACATGCTTGACGAACACGGGCTCCGGCCTTGCCCCGACAAGGTGGAGGCGGTCAAGAGCGCTCCGCCTCCTACAAATGTACATGAGCTCCGCAGTTTTCTAGGAATGTTAAACTTCTACGCCAAGTTTCTGCCAGACTTGGCAGCATTGCTGCGGCCTCTGTACGACTTGCTAGAAAAAGGGCTGAATGGTTATGGTCAAAAGAATGTGATGAATGTGTGAGGAAAGCTAAAGAGCTTCTATGTAGTGCTGATGTCTTGACCTTGTACTGTCCAAGTAAGCCTGTTAGGTTCACCTGCGATGCTTCTAATTATGGTGTAGGGGCAGTTTTGGCTCATGAAGTGAGCAAGGGAGTTTACAGACCGGTTGAGTACGCTTCAAGGACATTGACGACGGCCGAACAAAACTACTCGCAAGTAGAAAAGAAGTGCTTGCCATCGTATTCGCCGTCAAGAAGTTTCATAAGTACCTTTTCGGTAGAAGATTCACATTGGTCACTGACCACTACCCTCTCACCACACTTTTGAAGCAGGGCAGAAGTCAACCGGCATGGCAGCTGCACGTATACAGAGATGGCGACTTCTGTTAGCTGAGTACGACTTTGTGATCGTTTTTGCGAAGGGTACCAGCATTGGTCACGCCGACGCCCTTTCAAGGCTCCCCTTCCCGCGAAAACAGAAGACTGTGACCAGGTTAACTATTTTTCGCCACTCGATCATGTTCCGATCACAAGCTGGACAGTGCAGGAAGAGACTAAAAAGGATCCTCTACTACCTCGGATCATCGAACTCACGAAACGAGGATGGCCTAACAATGTAGACGACCCGGACTTAATTCCCTTTTTCCAGAGAAGAGAAGCGTTGTCTACTGACCAGGATTGCTCTGGTATGGGGCACGAGAGTGGTCATCCCAAAAGCATTGCATGACGTCATCATCCGTCTTCTACACGAAGGGCACCCAGGAGCATCTAAAATGAAGATGCTGGCGAGGCAGAATGTCTGGTGGAATGGATTAGACGCTGCCATTGAGAATCTGGTGCGAACATGCGACGTCTGTCAAGCAACGCAGAACAACTCCCGCCGTGCTCCAGTCTAACATTGGCCGTTGCCCAGGCAGCACAAGATATTGTGCCAACATTGGTCTCAGCATGGTTAAGGTGGCCCCATATGGGCCCAGCTTGACCAGTCTAGAGCCAGCATTCATGATGCTGGCACTGAACTGGCTACATCACGGCAACATTGGCCGTTTCTGCCAGCTTCCAACCAATATCGCGGCATCCCGGCTACATGACGGCAACATTGGCCGTTTCTGCCAGCTTCCAAAAGATATTGCTGCATCCCGGCTACATGACGGCTACATGACGGCAACATTGGCCGTTTCTGCCAGCTTCCAAAAGATATTGCTGCATCCCGGCTACATGACGGCAACATTGGCCGTTTCTGCCAGCTTCCAAAAGATATTGCTGCATCCCGGCTACATGGCGGCTACATGTCGGCAACATTGGCCGTTTCTGCCAGCTTCCAAAAGATATTGCTGCATCCCGGCTACATGACGGCTACATCACGGCAACATTTGCCGTTTCTGCTAGCTTTTAAAAGATATTGCTGCATCCCGGCTACATGACGGCTACATCACGGCAACATTTGCCGTTTCTGTCAGCTTCCAAACGATATTGCTGCATCCCGGCTACATGACGGCAACATTTGCCGTTTCTGCAGCCACCTTCTAAACGATATTGCTGAAAATATATGAAGTTCTATCCTCGGTATAATTAAAGGGCATGGGCGTACCAACCGGGGGGCAAGGGGCGCTTGCCCCCCATCCCCAGTTCTCAGAGTGTGGGGGGGGGTAAGGAATATGTTTTGCCCTTCCCCCCCCTGAAACAGCCGCCACTGGGCAGGGCAAACACTAACCGGCGGCGCTCAAGGTATACCAAGGGCACCGCCCCCGGCCCTCGGGGGGGGGGGTTGGTTCCCCCCCCCACTCAAAAACAACTTGGTACGCCGCTGTTAAAGGGTATATCGGGCTCTGTTTTGCAACACCGAATGACGGCACTGCACCAGCCAAATCGCGGCAACATCGCCGGGATGCTTCCATGTTCTAGCAATATTTAGACACAGAAGCTTTTTTGCCTATAAAACCTTAACCATCACACTTTAAACCCTTAATTGATTGATGTTTCTTTCACCTCTGAGCGCAGCTCTTAGGCGCCCGTTTCTGGGTTGAGCGGCGTCGCCGTCGGCGTAATAGTAAAGCGTCGGCGTAACGCTTTTTCGTGACGCGCCATGAAAAAGCGTTACGAAAATCGTTACGTGACGCCGACGCGTCACGAAAAAGCGTTACGCTGACGCGTTACGCGACGCCGAAGCGTCACGATAAAGCGTTACGCGTACGAGAAAGCGTTACGCCGACGCGTTACGCGACACGGACGCGTCACGAAAAAGCGTTACGCCGACGCGTCATGAAAAAGCGTTACGCGACGCCGACGTGTCACAAAAAAACGTTACGCCGACGTGTTATGGTTATGCCGATGGCGACGCCGATGCGTCCCGAAAAGCGTTACGCCGACGCGTCACGAAACATCGTTACGCTGACGCGTTACGGTTACGGCGACGGCGACCGTAACGCTAGCCGTAACGCGTCATCGTGACGCGTCGCTGTCGGCGTAACCGCACGGCGCATCATGAGAAACGTGCCATAATGCACCGCGGTGAAGCGCGCGTTGGATTATGGGACGTCTCCCATAATGCACCAAGCGGGAGGGAGGAGGAGGAGGAGGAGGGACGAGGAGGAGAAAGAGGCAGGAGGAAGAGGGCTTTCCCCTGAAAGCTCCCCCGCCTCCCCTCTACCTACGTCACTGGTGTATTGTCGGCTGTACGGGATCTTGAAAATCTCAAAACAACACCGCTTTTACTAAGCCGCGCAACACGACCAAAATTTCTGACCAAGAAAAAAAAATACAAATAATTTTTAAGCAAAAATTAAAAACTTAAAACAAATATCCAATGATTAATTAAGCAATTGCATGTCCTCACAAATAAAAAAAATCAACTTAAATTAAGATGTCGAACACCCTGTTTTTTTTTCTTTTCTTTTTTTTTTGTTTTGCACATAAGTTGATGTAGATTTCAATCAGCAAACAAAGGTTATCATGGAACGTATAACAGGAGAAGAGGCTGGGAGATTATGTCTGCTCTCCCCAAAAATTGTCTTCAAACTGCGTTGAGAACACGATAACTCCATTAATAGGTCTGTTCGATTCGCCTGAACTGGCTGAACTAGTTCAGCAGTGCAGGAACTGGTACATTAGATTCAACCGGAAGTTGCACGGCCGCTGCACTGGCGCGTTCGATTTATCCCAGTTCTGAATGAGTTCAGACCCAGTTCCTCAAAATCTTGCACCGGCTTCGGAGTCAGTTCAGCGTCCGTGCAGAAGCAGACGACAAGAGCAGACGGCGATAGCAGACGACACTCCTCGTCCGTCTCTGCTCGCGGTGCCATTTTTCGGAGCTCTTGCTCAAATATCTGCGATGTTTAACAATAACGCCGATACGAATGTTGCATTTCCTCTCATTTATGATAATAACGTACCCGCGGTGGACGCGGAATTGAGGTCGTAGCCGAGGGTAGGATATTGATTGATTATGATATTCTGAAAGCGTTTTAGGCACCTACCCGCGTAGGTTTGGCTCCCTGTGGTAAGTGTTGAAATATTGGCTCACGTAAATTGTTTCCTTTTGATGCTATGTGGGGATCCATAGCGTTAATATTCTTTCTTACAGACACGGGAAAGGTATCGCACTCTTGATAGTCCCCGCCTTCAGTTGCTCTTGAATGCATACTGACGACTCCGATACATCGCAGAGGTCTGGGAGTTAGTACATCGGCCCTCGCATGCCCCGTAGCTGAGCATAATACTGCATGCTTTGTCCACTGGTATCTGGGGACGTTCACTAACGGGCCTGGGAAAAACGCCGAGAATCGGCATTGGCTTGGTAGTTCCACGCAGGTCTTTCTTGAGAATCAGAATAAACGCTTCAGCTTGACGCCAAAGTTACGGTCGATAACTGTCTTGGCCAAAACGCTATCGTCAGGCTTTCGTCTTCGAGGTGACCGCTGCCGACCGCGCGCTGCCGCCAGTGACTCCCGACGCAAAATCATCCTGATGCCGCGAACCTATCGTCGAAATGCGAAACTCGAGAAACTTGGAACGAATCTACTATTGCTAAATGAATGTGAAGGACACGAACGCTTATGGAAACGACAGGAACCAAGCGGCCGTTAAAAATGCAGACAAAAACACATTTCGTGTAGAAAACGTTTTTAGTACACTCGAATAAAAAATATTCACAGAAACGATTCCGTTATTATACTTTAAAACTAAGGAAACATGAATGGTCTCATCAAAGCGCGACTAATTAAATGTAGCACACAATTTGGCGTTGGGAAACAAGAGCCAACAGATGCAGACGACACCCTGCGCTTCCGCTCGGAAAGCCGATCACAGCGCCAGTCCTAGCCCGGCGGCTGCAGTGGTTCTGCGCCGCCGCTGCACGACTCCTGCACTCGTCTGAACTCGGACAAAACTAGTTCAGAACTTTCTGGCCGAATCGAACAGACCTAATGATTACGGTAGTGACACCGGCTACCGAAATATAAACTGCAATAGTAGTTGGGTCGAAACCGAAACTATATGTACGGTGGAAAAGCGTCGAAAAATACACGAACAGAGAGAAAGACAGCAGGACAGGGCGCACTCTCAACTAAAGTTTATTTGAAAAGTACACACATATATACCCGGCAGGCATACATATCGTCACTCATCTAAGACCAGTCCCCGTTTCAAAACTCATATTTATGGCTAGTCGTATTCCAATCCTTTGCTTCGTTCCAATCCAAAGCCACAAGTAGCTTCCGGATTCTTGTCCGTCCGTGCCACTGTTTGTGCAGACAAAGGCATCTCTCAACGTGTGTTGGTGAGGTCGCTACATTCAGCGAGTTTTGCCAATTACATATTCGCAACGCATTCTCGATGTATATCTAGACATGCTGGGCGAATCTTCTTAGCGACTGTAGCTCACGTTGCAACCGTAATTCAGATGATATTTACTTTTTTGACACTAGCGGTATCTGCGATTCGATCGCTCAAGCGGCGTGCGTAAACGCTATTGCTATCTCTAGCCGAGCTGTTGCGTTTGAATACTATGCGTAAATCTAGCGGCTACGCTTGAAAACGAAATGTCTACGATACTGTCAGCACTGCAGTGACGCTGATCAGATTGCTCCCGACAGTCCACGTATGCACGTGCTCGTCCGCTCAAACGATCTGCTACTGCCAAGCTCAAGAGCACAGCTACTTCGCATGGCCTCGCTGCATCGTTTCGGATTCTGAAACTTCGGTTCGCAGTTTCGCATCCTGAGATGCCGAAAGCTGAAGTACAGCCAGAAATTCAGAGCATGAACTGGCTCTAAGGATCCTTATGCTGTGCAACTGGCTGGTTCACAAGACCAACGAAATGTGCGGACAAAAGTTACCAAGTGCAAGTATTGCAGCTGTGAACTGTGTGGACCAAATACTCTGATCTTGGAAAGCACTGGCTGACAGAGAAACACTACAAATACCTGAGATACGATTATTTGAGTATTCACTTACATTTACAAAGGGTTTAATAGCTTTTGGCAATTCAGTGATTATCTTTAGCGACTTCCTGGCGAATCTAGCTGACTGTTTAGCGACTTTCGTGAATTTCAATTTAGCGGCGCCAGCAAAAGCCAAGTCTGGCGACACTGCGTCCGTGCCACTGTTTCGCGTGCAGACAAAGGCATCTCTCAACGTGCGTTGGTGAGGTCCTACTTCAGGTAAGTTTTGCCAATTTCATATTCATAACGCATTCTCGAAGTGTATCTACATATGCTGGGCGATCTTCCGAACACCGTAGCTCACGTTGCCACCGTAATTCAGATGATATTTAACTTTTTTTCGACGCTTGAGCGGTCTCCGCGATTTCGTGTCGCTGGCCCGAAGCGGCGTCGCGTAAACGATCGCTATCACTTGTCGAGGCTGTTCGTTTAAACCTTGCGTAAATGCTAGCTGCTATCTTGAAAATCCCGTGAATGTTCTGCGATACCGGAGCTCTGCAGGGACGCTGATCAGATTGTTTCGAAAGTTCGCGTTGCTGTCGGCCGCGTTAAACTGATCTGTGCTGTCAAACGCTTAGATACGGATCTTAGCGCCTTGGATATGTTGGGGACGGCGACATGCGTGAAGAATTGGATGGTTTTTACTTTGACCTGTCGTCTCGTCCTTTCTCACGCTAGCGACAGCGTATCTCTCGGTCAGCGCGCTCAGGCTTTTTGCGCCCGCCGCGTCCAGCGGGATGGCGCGGTTTGGGCGCTGGCGTTTAGCGGGTTGCAGCGGGTTGTTAGAACACGCTCCTAGCTGGGCGTCGTAGCGCTCGCGTACGGCGTTTGCTCCGCGCCGGTCTGCCGTGCGTGTAGTCGGTGGTGAGGCGCGCGGGCCTAGAGTTGCTTAAAAGTGTTGACAGGAGCCTGTTAAGCTCGTCCCCGTTGTTTTCTCCCTTACGCGCCCCTGCATATATGTCTAGCCTTGTGAGCCACCCAGAGTACTACTACTGTCGCTAATAAATATTATTATTGTTTGCCTTAGTGGCGTTTTAATTTACCCCGGTCATATTCGTGACTTCTAGAACCCGGGGGTGCACACATAGTTTACATGGCTGAGGAAGGAGCAGTGGCGTCACTAGGGTCAGCGGCACCCGGGGCGGTGGCCCGCGGCTACACCCCTCCGTTTGTTGCCGCCCCCCCCCCCCCTTGTGACGCCACTGGGAAAGAGGTTAAATGATTTGATTAAAATGCTCTGATCTGGTATAGAATGTGTATTGGTACGAAGGTTGCAGTGGAAAATCGCACACCTGGCAGGTGCTCTCGCTTATATAGTGGAGAGTTTGCAATGGAAACTCGCACACCTGCCAGGCACTCTCGCTTGTACAGTGAAGACACATTCAAATCAAGGAGATCCAGCTGTGAGATCCAGCTTTTGAATACTTGAGGTTCTGTTAAAGTTGAAGGGAGTCTCTTACAACATTTTTGGAACCATGTCCAAGACCCAATGCTGGGTACAATTTTAGTCTAAAGGCTGGTCCACACTGTTGCTACCGGCTAGGACTGAGTCCGACAAAACCAGTCTTTAAGGCTCTTGTGACAGCTTATGACCATGCTGCGCAGCAGCAATGTTAGTCGTAAGCAACTTAAAACACTGTTTTGTTCAACTTGGTCATAGTCGGTTGCAACAGCGTGAACCAGCTTTAAAACCTCTTAGGTGCATGGAATCAACAGTAGCTTCAGGATAAACTTGTGCATTGTACTACCTTAAAGTATTTTGACCACATCTCCGGTGTTGATTTTTTATTTGTATCCCAGCACTACAGAACACGTCAAAAGGCTTGTTGATTGCTGTGCATGTGCCTATCAAGCGAGCTGTGCTATTTCTAGGTGGTGTTTAATTTGTTTTGAAGTTCCCGGGATTTTTTAAGGTATCAGTAGGTATCTAAGTTCCACATGCACACTGTTCTTAATACAATTACTTCATGCAGAAGTTAATTTTTCTTATTTGGTTGAGTTTAATGGTGGTGTCATCATGGTCTTTGCACTGTCGACGACAAGAGAAGCGTAATGTTGCACTTGTTCTTTTGTTGATCTGTGAAGCAAGTTCTGGTTTCTTTTTGTTCCAGAATGCCAGTCGGAGTCTTATTCATGATGTTGCAGGAAGTCTCTGTGATGACGAAAAAACTGCAGGTGACTAGAAGGTGCCGATGAGCTACCAGTCCGTATAGCAGCTATCAGCTCGGCAAGGGCCTGCAGGCGTATCGACCCCACCCGTTTCTCTACTGCCATTCAAGACAGGGTGTTTTGTAAAAGGTGAAACAGGGCCCATGCACTGCTTCCGTAGGGTCCTGCTGGATTTATTTGACATTTTGTTTTTTCCAAACAAACAACAACATTACAAACTGTAATATACCAAACAAACGCCCACTCTAAATTGGAGATAATCATTGAGAGCTGGGGGATGGGCACTTGGTAGGTACGATAGTTGGTAGGTGTCCATGATCAGGTGGTGTCTTGCGTGGTCTGACCACGGAATTACGAATAGCTGCCGTTTGCGGAGCTAGTTAATTGCGCAAACACACAAAAAAAATGTAAATGTTTTTTTTTTTTTTTACAAAGAAGCATTTTAAAAAGTGCTTGATTAGCATTGGCTTGCATTTGTTACTAAAGCCTTCAATGAGTTAGAACAAAACAGCAACCTGTTTTTCTTAGACACAACTTTCTGTGGCTATAAAAAGAAAGCTAGGGAGGGGGGAGGCAGGCAGTGCTAATGGCTCTGTGTTAGCGCACCAGATAGTTCTGAACTTCTTTTGGTCTCGGTTTCAGTTTGAGTTTTGGCGTGTCAACCACGCAGTTGCTAGAGTGCATCTTTTTTGTACGAGGATTGCAGTTGAGGGAGTTGAATTGGGATTGCCAAGCATGCAGGCACATTCACATCTCTTTATTTTCGGGTTACCCTGCAGTGCCCGAAGGCATTGTTGCAGGGGGGGAGGGAGGTATATAGTCACTCGTGAGGGTAGAAATACACCCGTGCATATGTACGAAGAAAAACAAGAAACGCAAGTACACAGGTAGACAAACTCAAAAACAAAATCGAGCCCAGAATAAGATAAAAGCCACATTGGTTGCTCACATTCTAGGTACCTGCCAACGTTCACGTTTTTGGATGTAAGCCAACACTTTGACTGAAGCACTTAGTCAGAGTTACAAGGTATATTTTACCATGGTCAATCTCCTAAACTTTTAGTTGTCTTGCAACTGATGCAGAGGGGCAGCGTCGATTCAGGAAATGCCGCAAATTTCATCACGTAGACAAGCGTCGAAAAAATAGACAGGGACAAGAAGTTTACGTAAACACTGGCGAACTCGCAACTCACATTTAATGAAAAAACACTCTTATATAGCCGTGAAAAACGTCAGTCATTACTACAACCGGTGTAGCCTTCTATTAAGAAATTCATATTCTTTTGCTGATAAGGTTATTGATCTGTCACTTGTACACCTGGTGACTTTGGCTTTAATCTCAAATGCCTCGTGTAGCTCTCTAGATACTTTATCTGGGGTTCTGGCCAAAAATTTTGTGTCGTCAAATGACTGGGAGCAAAGGCAGCGGCTGCAGTGCCTTGCCAGATGTCCTGATGGGGGTTGGTCGTGTTGCCGCGTCATGTTCGCGGGTGCAATCGTTAAAACATCGACCTGTCTGACCAATGTATAGAACCGTATGTCATTGGGATTTTGTACACAACTCCGGTCATGCATTCTGTGCATTTTTTTGGTGTTTTGTTTTGCATTTGTCTTTTGAAGGGCAAAGTTGGTGGCTGCAGCGGCCATGCACTGCAGCCGCTGCCCTTGCTCCCGTCGTTCGATGACACCAAATTTATCGCCAGATCCCCAGATAAAGTATCTAGAAAACTACACGAGGCATTTCAGATGGAAGCCAAAGGCACGAAATGTACAACTGACACATCCATAACCTTATCGGCAAAAGAATATGAATTTCTCGATAGAGGGCTACACCGGTTGTAGTCATGACTGACGTTTTTCACGGCTATTTAAGCGATTTTTTTTCAATAAATGTTAGTTGCAAGTGCGCCAGTGTTTACGTCAACTTCTTGAACCTGTCTATTTTTTCGGCGCTTGTCACGATCATGAACCAACTGGCCCGAATTGCAACATCAACGAAATTCATCAGCACTGCAGTGTTTTGAGGTCATTCATACGTCTTCTGGTGCTGAAAAATTATCGTACGGGCATGATTTACCAAATTAGAAGCACGCACACGCCATGGCGCGAAGTCAGATTTCATTTGGATTCTATTCAGTTACGTCTGGCTCTAGGGGGGTCGGTGGCGCACCACAACTCGGAACACGTGTAGCTAAAGATTATGCTGCAGAAACCAGAGGTCCTGGGCATTATCCCCACCCCTGCTCGCTAATCAACCGGTATACGGAAACAACTGGGAGTCCCGGTTCCCACTGTCCCACTTGTCGTATATGTTGCACACCACATGCTCAGTTGGTTTTGACATTTATTGGTTGCCGAACTCTGTAAAAATCCTACATGGCAAAAAAGGGCGAGCTCACAGAGTGTACCGACAATACACAACACCGATAATGCCCAAGATGCTTATGATAAAGATGCCATCTTTGTTTTGCAGGGAACTAGAAAACCTATGGCAAACGTAAACCAAGAAAACACAAAAGAGCTAAAAAGGAAATACTGTAAGTTTGCTACATCCTGGCTAATGTTATGCTAACATTTTAAAATCCAAGCTAAACGGAACTATTTTATATATTTTTTAATTGGTTAAGTTACACCCAGGAAATTATTATGGTTGAACTATATTCAGCTCTGCAGTGAAGCGGCGTGCTTTGGCTCTCTGGCTTGGCTCCATTGCCACGGAAAGTTGTTTCTTCATATATCACTTTCTGGCTCTTTCGATTCTCTACCCCTCATCCTCCTCTCCTGTTTCGCCACTCTAAAAATTTTATCCCCATGCTCTCTGTTAATCGTGGAGATAACCGCCCATGGCGACAGGGCGCATGGTGTCTCCTACATATATTTTTTTTAGCTTGCTTAAAATAGGGAGTAGGCATTTAATATCTCTTTTGATGAGTTGAAATGTTTCAAAAGTGGGGGTTGAGCGCTTACTCCGACACTGGTGCACGTTTGGTGTTTTACGGTAGTTTTATGGTGTTGTGTGTTACCACTGGGTGTCCCAAGGAGCGGCCAGGCTCTTGAAATCTACTACAAAATTCGGTTTCTTAACCTATCGCGCTACGACTTTGTGCAGCGTTGCCCACAGATGCTGCATTTTTCTTGTAAAATTTGCAAACACCGAAGTTACCGGAGGAAAAGTTAAGAAGGAAAAAGGCTTAGCTCCTATGGAAACGCAGCAAAGCCACCGGTCTTCAAACAATACTGCGCCGTTTTGCACGGGAGACAAGAGATGGCGTAAGCGGTCGCGATGCCAACTGCCGCCAACGAACGAGCGTCCGGCACCGAGAGCCGGCGTCTTTAGCAGACAATCTTTTCGACTCAAAAGCGGCACGAGCTTTTCTGATATCAGTTGCCAATGCTTTATTTTATCATCCTTACTAATAAAACAGTGAATGGAGACATAATCGATTAAAAAAATGGTTTGTCGGGTTATTTTAACTTATTTTAGTGGTACTTATGTCGTCTGCTTTGCAGTTCCTTCTTGTTACCGCGCTTGTTTTTGTTTCTGCGACTGTCGCTGCCTGCGGAACGTGCGCCGCTTTTGAGTTGAAAAGATAGTCTGCTAAAAACGCCGGCTCTCGGCGCCGGATGCTCGTTCGTTGGCGCAGTTGGCATCGCTACCGCTTTCGCCATCTCTTGTCTCCCGTGCGAAACGGCGCCGTATTGTTTGAAGACCTTTGGCTTTGCCGTATTTCCATAGGAGTTAAGCCTTCCTCTTTCCTATGTTTTCCTCAGGTAAGTTCGCTCTTTGCAAATTTTACAAAAAGAAATGCACCATCTGTGGGCAACGCTGCACAAAGTCGTAGTGCAATAGGTTAAGAAACTGAATTTTGCAGTCGATTTAAAGACCCTGGCTGCTCCTTGATGCACCCAGTAGCTACCGCATATGTGAACAGGTGATTCATGCAGTTGTTAATGACCGTTGGTACCCAAGTCAACCTCGTGCAGGGTGTCTATGAACTGAAAAAAACGGTAATGTTGAGAAAGTTGGCGATTCGAAGTCTGAAGATTTCCACCCTAATCACCATCGATCAGGGAAATTCAGCCTTCCTTTGTCTGAATGTCTGCAAAAGACACGTGTGGTGTGACACATAAACCTTTCTACTCAGGAACTCAGCCAGCCTGCCTATGTAAATCTCTGCTTGGAAACTAGAGTCTGGGGAGAATCCAGAGATACAATTTCTTCTCGAAATGTATGAAAAAGACAAACTTCTATACTCTAAATGGACTGCTGCTGCTTATGGCAGCTTTGTGGAATGGTTTCATAGTGCGAGAGCTTGTCTCCATACCTACCCCAGTTGCTCCTGAATGGACTTTCCATGGGATTTTTTTACAGGTTGTGAACATCATGGCTGTTGAGGTAGTTTCTGCTGCGGGGTAGAGAATATCCCTCAGCTTGACAGTCCACAGAAGCTTTAGCAGCCAGGATTTTGTATGTTGCGAGAGCAATGACGCTTGCCTTTAGCTCATATTTTTTGCCAGAAGTTGTACAACCGACCGCCAGGGTTGTCTCATCCGACAGCAGGACATGCCGGCTACTGTGGCATCATTTATTGTTGTCGCTTAGAGACCACTTTTAATGCATGGGTGGTATAGAATGCTAAGGAATGCAGAGGCGCATTCCAGACACCATACCGTAGCATCTGCTGCTGGGATGTTCTGATTGGTTCTCATTGCAGTCATCACAATTTCCAGATAATGTTTCTTTTCTTCAGTGGGAGCTCATGAAGGTGGCACTGTGCACAGAGGGACAGAGTGGCTGACAGTGAGCTGCCCAAGACAAGCTGCTGGCTCTCGTGACCATCTCCGAAAGCCTCTGGATGGGCTAATTGACAGACGTGCCTGGACATTTATAAATGGTAAACACAATCTAGACTACCTTTGAATTACGCCTTGGTCTAACGGCTGTAGCTAGGATACCGTGTTTGGCTGCTAGAATTGAACTGGATATGCTAAGCGGCTCATGTCGCCAAGTAGGGACACGCTGGAACGCTTATCCGCAAACTCCGCTTCCCAGTCCATGAGCCACCAAAGGCCCAGCCAAAGAGATCCCGACTCAAGTCAAAGTTTTCTGTTAATCTTGTTACTAGCAGCGTCGTAATCGTTAGTTAAAATTTAAAATAACGGAGATAAACACTAGCAAAAGTGACATCATCAGCAGGGTCCGATAACCCTTGCTCACCAATAGGCTGACTTTGGGATGCCAACAGTGATGTCACGAAGCTTTGGACAGGTTACAGGTGGAAGAAAGGCTCAATGCATGCCCTGCTATAATCGCTGCACATATTTTTCAAAATAAATGCAGTTTACGTTGACTTTTGCCCAAGTTTAGTGCGATTACTGAATTAACGAGCCAAAATGCTATGGAAGTCTGGTTCTAACTCAGATTTCTTGCAAAGTGCTTCAGGTTCTCTTTAATGCTAGTTTGACTTATTTGCAAAAGCCTGTGCCAGTGCACAAACTAGAGCATATATATTGCTGTACTATTTTACATTTAATGCACTGCCAAAGGAAAAGGTTCAGATATCATTAAGCCCAAGAAGCTAAACCCTTAATTTGAATGTGACATACAGTAGACTCATTAATTTAAACTCCAGGAAGTCACGAATTTTGTGTAAAATCGAAAGCTCGAATTATCAGAAGTTCATCTAAATATGTTGCAAGATAAATTATGATTTTCTATATGGATGGCTACACATACAAAACAGATATTTCATGATTTCCTCTGCACAGGCCCATTAATCATAAGCTGGTATGCCATTCATGAAACATTGGTAAAATTTATGACACAAGTTTATTTAACCGTGAAAAATGTTGTTTATCGGGGACTGTTTAGACAGCACATGACACCTCGAAACAAAATTAAGTTTGTTCAACCAGCAAAAGAGTTGTCTATTAGGGACTGTCAAGCAGGGACCCATGAGTAATGGAAACGGACATTGTGCTGCAGTTTCCATAGCAACTTGCGTGAACACTGCGATATAAAGCCATGCCGCCACATCACAGCATCCATGCAAATTGATACGGAAACTGCTGCGCGGCGCCCGTTTTTGCCGCTCATGTGTCCTCTGCTTCAGAGACGTATATAGAGATAGTTTAACCATTCATTAGGATGTATAGAAGGCAATGAGGAGGCGCCTTTGGCTTAAGGTGGGCTGGGCGTGTTCCAGAGTGTTTTCACAAATTCGTATGTGGCCAACCAGCAGCCGTGCATAATATCCTGGCAGGGTTGTGAGAAACAAAATTAATAAGCTCGTCGGAGTAACTCGGTGACTGGGGTGCAGTGATGTTTTGATCGCGGTCATGCAAAATCATGGTAGAAGATATAGAACAATATCCAACCAGTTGCAGTTCAGCTCGAACGATATGAAGCTCATCCATTGCCAAGCTTCAATGTTGTTCATGACTGCATCTTGATGCAAATCGACATCAATGCATATGTCGCGCATAGTTAATCAGCTTGACGCTAACCATCTCGAAACATGCAGTGTACCATTTCGTTCACACGCATAACCAGTTCCTGCTATTTGATTACTGTCTAAGCATACGCTCATATTAAACGAGTCGTTGTCGGATCTTGCGCAGCTAGCACGAGTGAACTTCAACAGTCATGTTGAATGATCCAGTCAGCCTACTTTAAGTGTCGGACATTCGTACTAGCCTTAGTTCCGTGCTTCGCGACATTAATGTTGCTATATATTGTGCAGAACCTTATTTTGCCTAGATAGACTAGTTCAGAAGTCTGACAACCTAGTACAACTTGCAGCGACGTTAAACTGTCCGAAAACGATTTGCTCGAACTCTCACGCAAGACATGACTAGTCAGCCTATCGTATGTGATGTCAATGTAGGGATCCGCGGAGTTAAAACAAGACGCGGCAGATGTGTCTCGATGGCTTTGTTCAAGTGTGTGCAGGCGTGAGTATGACTGTCTGTTCATTGTATCCTGCACTCAATTGCTGCCAGGCATTTTCGTGACAACGCACGTCGTCGACAGTCGCATGCATCTGTTCTTCATAAGTCTGCATACAGAACTGCTGTACTCATGCTTGAACGCGCCTCGATGTGACTTTGTATAATGACGAATCATATGATACGAGATAAGCTGTTGACGCACTGCGATATAGATAGCGTTGTAACGTCGGGACCGCTGTTGCCGGATGTGTCGTCGCTTCAGCCTAAGATGTGAACTGCGAGCGCGTACGCCAATCACGTGGCTTCAGCGCTGAGTCGCATGATGAGCCAATCAGTAGCCGTGACATAATATGCCTGGCAGGGTTGTGAGAAACAAATTAATAAGCTCGTCGGAGTAACTCGGTGACTGGACGTGCAGTGATGTTTTGATCGCGGTCATGCAAAATCACGGTAGAAGATATAGAAAATATAAAAAGCGTGCGCGACCAGCTGAACGATTGACGTAATCCGCACACCAGGCGTCGAAGCGGTCAGACTCCATTTGAGCAAAACAGAAATCAAGCGGCACATTCGTTTCTTACATCTTGCATAGCCATAATCGAAACATTGCGTGTACCATATTTTCAACCATGGAGAGTTACTACATTTAACTCTTACGCACTTATCAAAACCGTTTCTCGCTACCATGGCTAAGGGATTATTTTCAGCTTCTGGTTGGCCAAGAGAGATTGTCGAGCCCTCTATCTGTATCTGATGCAGGCCTTGGCTCTGCTTGCTCCTTTCATATACTAAGATCTATATGTACGGCTCTGCTCTGCTCTAGCCCTGTTGAGTGCGCTTCTTACTGAGCACCAGTGCACCACAGGAAAGCAACACCTGTGAAAGCAAGCTCGACAGGTGCTGCTTCTCCGCAGTGCACCGGTGCTCGGAAAGAAGTGCGCTCAACAGGGCTGCGAGAACAAAAAGTATGAATTACACGAAAACGTCGTTCAAATTAAGCGGCTTATGAATACATTGAAAACGTAGTGGGACAACCCAAGTTTTGAAATTTGTTTGACTTAACCAGAGGTATTAAATCTCCGAGTTTGAATTATCGTGAGCCTACTGTATACTCTAAAGGAGATATGGCTCACTTGAATGTGCTTAATATCACTAAATGGTTATGCAAATTTTAATTTGCTAGTTTTATTTCTCAAGCACTTGTTGTGTTGGGTATTCAAATGAATGAAAATTTTTACTTTGGTTCAATTTATGGGAGGTTTGTTTAATATACCATGTGCTGTAGAAAGGTGGGGAGCTGGGCTAGGTAGTAAACACGTTGCTAGCTGATGTTAACCATGTATGTCATATACAGTTTGTTGTGATTGTGTATTGATTTCGAATCCTCTTTTGCTTTTTGTTTCAGGCTGCCATTACCTGCACCATGAAGATATCGAAGAGGTCTTCAATTGAAGGACAACTATAAGCACAAGCATGGAGGGGCATCTAGACGGCGAGCACAAGGACAACTGTAATGTAAAATTTCTCCCAACTTAAAGCAAGGCATGCCTTCTTCCAATAAAGGCATTGTGGCGAAACTTCTTAATTGGTTCGTTTGTTCAGCTGTCATCTCTACGAACAGCTGATCTCACACAAACAAAATCCTGGCAATGAGTAGTAGAGGTTCTGTGCTCTTTTTCTTGTTGAACTCTTGTTGTTTTGTCTAAGGATAAAAAATTATACAAGTTAATATATTGAATGATGGAGCTATGAACTCTCCATACCAATCCGTACCCCAAACGCTTCATGTGACTTCGGCTTGCTTGAACATGAAAGCTGTTCGCACTAAATAACGGAGCACTAGACCTTTCTGTCTTCTTGAAGCCCGTAGCTATGAGCCATCCGCACCAATCCTGCACCTCCAATACGTCAGGTGACACCCCTGGCAGAGGTAAAGCCCTTCCAGGGGAGTCCACTGATGTATCGGAGGTGCGGGTGGTACGGATGGCTCGTAACTTTAGCCTTATACAAGGCCGAAAGGTATAGTGCTTCGTTATTTAGTGCCGACAGCTTTCATAATTCCTACGGATAGCCCTCCATACTGGGCTACAGATATTCCGTCATTTTACGAAATTATATGCCTTGTTTTTACAGACGATCCAGTTTCTAGATTACGGGAAACCTTGCCGGCAATATAAAACCAGCAACTTTTACCAATAAAATGGGAAAACAGATAACTGTCCGTAAAGTGAAATACAGACGTTCCGTCGTTTTACAAAATTATATGCCTTGTTTTTAACAGACGGTTCAGTTTCTAGATTACGGGAAACCATGCTGGCACTATGGAACCCGCAACTTTTACCCATAAAATGGAGTGGAAATTTTTGCAGTGGCTCCCATACCCCTTGTCCAAGTCGAAGATGGTCAGACATCTCCGATTCCCTTTAAAATGAAGCGTCCGTTTCCATTGAAAATAAAAAGTTTAACATTTGATGTCATAGTCATTCGCATTCTTACGTATTTCAACAATAGACATTTAAATCCCTAAATGGTTGAACGATAACAGCCACACAACATTTTGAAAGACGGCTGTAAAACGGTTTCGAAAGACGGGCGAAAAACGGTTGATGATATTGGCCGGAAAACGGTTGACGATATCGGTCACAAAACGGTTGGCGATATCGGTCTCAAAACTTTCCCCGTGATCGGTTCAAGTTATTGGACCGATCTGGAGCCGGGTTGCAAAACATTATGGGACCGTTATTTCTTAAAACTTTGACTGATATTTGTCC